>CAMZMU010000063.1:60000768-60299678 GCA_947311845.1 Poa pratensis | reverse complement strand
TTGTGTGGTTGTCATTTTTTACAATTTAGCTAAGTGTAGGCGCAACATGTACTCTCTATGTCGAACCTTTGAGGGTTTAATAATTTAAAGTTGGGCGCCTTTTATCTAGAAAAACGCACCAAGTTTACTCCTTGAATAATTATGGGCTTGCACCAAGTTTACCCTTCAAGAAGTATTCAAAAAAGATGCGAAGTTTATTTGTATTTGGCTGAGGCAGTCGCCCAGAGGTCAGAAGGAGTCCTTTTTGTGTGCTCACGTGGGCACGTGGCACAAAGACCCTAATTATTCATCATGCATGCTGCCTACGAACACGAAAAAACAGAAAAACTTAAACGGTGGGCGGCGCTTTCTTGAACTCGACGATATGGTACGGCTCGGTGGCGCCCAAGAACCACGCGCGCCCTTGCGTCTCTGAACACCCCGAATCCTGGCACGAGCTCGGCTTTCCCTGCGCAGGACATCAGCTTGTACTCGCGCTCCTCGGCGGCGCACTGTACTTCTCGAGATGCGGAACGCGTTCTCCTACCGCTCGGGCTCGAGGCCCTGACCGGACCGGTGATCACGTGCGGCGGCCGAACAGCAGTCGCTGTCGATGTGCCACTCGGCGGACTGGCACCGTCGTGGAGGGCCGCTGAAGTGGAAGCGGACGTCGGTCGAGAGGCGAATGATCTGGCCGGACGGCGCCGTATCGCGGCGGCGCCACCGTGCGGAGTGATACGCACGGGAACCCGTCGCCGTGCCGGTGGGCTCCTGCGCGACGAAGAGGGGGCAGCGGCGCCTGGCCGGGCGCCATCGTGAGGCCTCCGCCGTGAGCGCGGTTGGCCGGAAGGACGTAGTAGTTGGCGTCGGTGCGCAGCTCGTGGCCGTCCGTGTCGTACACCGGCGGGGGAATCGGCGCTGCACGAGAGGGTGGTTATGGCTAGAACGGAGAGGAGGAGGAGGAGGAGGGATGGACACGGTGGCTACCCATGGCTGGCTAGATTGTGTTCGAGGACAGAGTGTGGTTTGGTCGGCTTTGAGTGAGGCATCACGGCTGCTCCATGTCTGTATTTATAGTGATCTCGACGTGGAGTCGACAGCTTTCCTTTTCTGGGGACTAAAACCATCGGACTAGCATGCAGCCATTGGGATTAGGAGTGGTAATAAAGGCAAGTACTTATTGTGCATCGTCTCAGGTAAAACCTGGAGACTCACGCTTCTGGGCTGCGGCCAAGAAGACCATTAAGGATGGATTGGTTTATGGAGTTAAATGGTTAGAAATGACACACTCCGAGAACAATATCCGGTCTAGTATAATATTATGCGCCACGATGGAAACTTCCCTACCAAATGTGTCGTTTAGAAAAAGTTTATTAAGCATTTCGAATGTTTGTTACAGTGTCTAGCTTCGGTCCAGCTGACGCGAGGTTCAGATAATTTCGATAGAATCTAAAAGAGAATGGTAAATTCTTGGTGGACTCTAAGTACAAAGCTTTAATCCAACCTGTTGTTCTAGTCGATAATAAAATAAAATTTGGAAGATTAAAGATCCCGCTTAAAATAAGTTATTTGCGTGGTATCTTCGTCGAGGGGTAATTCTTACTAGAGATAACTTCGCAAAGCATAATTGGCAGGGAGCAAAAAGTGTGTCTTTTTTCATCATGACGAGATTATAAAACACTTATTCTTCCAGTATAGTTTCGCTAGATCTATGTGGTTAGTCATCCAAATAGGATCTAACTTTTACCAACCATAGCGTCGCGAATATTTTTGGCAATTGGCTCAATGGGTGGATCGTAGGTTTAAGCTTCTTATTAGGGTGGAGCGATTGCATTTATTTGGTCGCTATGGCTATCTAGAAATGACAAGTTTTTTTGACAAAAATGCTTATTTATGCAAGTCATCTACCGTGCATGGCTATGATCCGGTCATGGTCGTCTCTACAACGTTGAAGCATCACCGGCCCTTTTACGGAGGTGTCTACGCGGTTGGAGGTTGCGGCGAAGAATTTCCTATCCCAGCATGGATGGCAACATAATTTTTGGATCTACGCTCCAAAACCTTAGGCGTTTTTACAATTTTTTAATATAATATGTAATTCATCTATTTTATTTTGGTATGAGACTTGGGATAATTTGCAGGCTGTGTGCATCTACTTATGCAGATGCCGGGTGTAACGTTAAAACTTTTTGAATTATAAAACTCCATTTATCTAAAAAAGGTAACTATTTATTAGCGCAATTTTTGTTTCCAATCCCCTTGTGAAGCTGTTACGTTGTCAAACAACAATGATGTGTCACATGTTCCCGTGAACATTTTTTTTGGCTATATGAAAACAACTTGAACGCTATTTTGGGTTTTTATTCGCGCTAGGAAATTGTGGAAACATGATGGGGGCAACCAGCCGACACTCAGCAGGGAATGGCCTGGCTAGACTAGTAGTCAGTAGACTAAGCAATATTGATCATTCAACGGTTAAAATCCAGTGCAACTGCATGCAGACGGGTTAACCTCTCTCAAACGAGACGATACGCACTTACGCAGACCGTGTGACTAGCTCCATTCATCCATTTAATTTGTTCTACTTTGAAGTTCATCCATTCACACTCATACGGAGTAAAACTGAAAAGTTCAAAACATCGTTTAGTTCGGGATAAGGCCCTGTGTACGCACTCCAACGCAGCGCGGCGTATTTGGGAAGCTTTGCTGCTCCCAACCAACCTAATTTGGCTCCTCCGGCTCGGATACGTCAAGCTACAAAAAAGTTGTGATCGCTCAGGACACGCGGATCGATTTTCGATGGTTCAGGTTTCGCCAACGCCAGTACGAGGCGAGCTGGAACTGGGTTCAGTCGCCTTTATCATGCACCACCGCTTCAGCCGCTTTAGAGCATCTCCACTCGCGCCACCTAAAACGCGTCCGGATTTGAGCCGGCGCAAGTGCTTTGGGACGTGTCCGGACCAAATGATGCGTTTGGGGACGCCCTCTCCCTCACTCGCCGCCCCCAAACGAGTTTTAAATTTTTCGAATTCTAACATAAAACGTCGTTTCATTCGTATTTTTAGGAAAATTTAGAACATTTGAACGACATTTAAAGATTTTAAACTAAAACTACTAGTAGAAGACGTCGTAGTCCTCCTCCTTCACGCCGCCGCTGGGCCCTGCCTCGTCGTCGTTGGCGTTGGGACCGAAGTCGAAACCGTCGTCGTCGTCGTCGCTGCCTAGGTCGAGGAGCGGCGTCCCGGTGAGCTGCGCGTGGTCGACGAAACGACCACGCGCACGCTTTCTTCAGCGGCATCGGCGGGACGTCGTTCTTGGACGCCTCGAAGGCGGCGGCGATGCCTTCCGGGTCATCGTCGTTGGCGCGCTCGAGCTGCGCCGCTTGGAGCTCCGCCAGCAGCGACGATGGCGCCTCCGTCTTCACCTTTTTCGGTGGTGGCGGCGGGACGCGAGAGGCAGAGCGCGAGTCGCCGCCGCTGATGACGAGGCGCGGGAGCCCGGCTCCGACTTCAGAACGCGCAGCGGCGCGAGCGGGCGTAGGGCGAGGAGGCGCGCGAGAAGGGCGACGCCAAGCGGGACGACGATCCCGAGCGCGAAGAAGACGGCGCCGTCCTCCTCGGCTCCCAACGGGTGGAGTGGTCCTCCAGCGGCGGCGTCTCCAGCGGCTTCCGCCGGCGACGATGTGGGCGATGACGGCGTGCAGAGTGCGGCCAGGTACGCCCCAGAAGGCGTACCGCCCTTCTGTGTTCTTGGTGTCGCGACGAGGCGCCGGTCCAGGGCCGTCCCACCGCGCCAGTCGCTGGGCGTGGAACCGCCGGAATTCCGCCTCGTAGCGGTCGGTGTTGGACGGCCGCCACTCCTCCTGGCTGCGCTGCTCGGCGGTGAGCTCGTGCCAGTAGTGGTGGAGGACTTGCGTCGTCCAGTCGCGGTCACGCGGCCACGGCGGGTCGGGAACGGGCACGCCGCTGATGCCAAGGGACCAGCGGCTCCGGCGCGCATGTCCGGCGGGCACGGGTACCAGGCGCGGAAAAGTGCCTCCACCTCGTGCTTCAGCAACGTGCGAGGGGCGAAGCCGTTCGCGCGGCGCCGCTGGACCTCTTGTTGACGCCATTGCGATGGCTAGCTAGCGTTGGAGGGAGGCGGCGGAGAGAAAGAGGGAGGCGGTGATCTAGGGTTGTGCAGCGAGAGGGAGGAGCGAGGCGCCTTTTTAACTGCGGCGGCGAGAGGTAGCTGGGCCGGTGGCATCGCATTTACGCCGCCGCGTGGGAAATTACTGCGCCGCGTGGTCGACGGGATGGCACACTGCGGCTTCGGGCGGCGCGCCACAGCGGCGACCAAGACGAAGACCGCCTTCTCGCATGCCTCTGTCTATGACAGGGCGGCCCCACGGCGCGTTTCGTTTCGTCCGGCGCTACCAACACGACCCCCATGGTAGAGGGTTGGGCCGGTAGCGCCGGACCAAATTTGGGGCGCGTCCGGACGAAAGAGCCTTTGGGGCGCGCGAGTGGAAGCCGTTTTTGGCTCGGCGCATCCAAAGGCCTTTGGGGGAGGGCTCTGAGGGCTGCGAGTGGAGATGCCTTAGAGCATCTCCAACAGAGCCTCAAACGCCGCGGAACCGTAAAATAACCGCCAAAGACGGTTTCGGAACATTAAAAACGAAAATAGCAGCAACCTTAAAAGGCGCGGGCCCGTAAAAAAGTTGAGGGCGCCCGTGAGATCGGCCCGCGGAACTACGAATGCACAGGTTTCGCCCACGAACCGCCGGGCCCCTGTATATTGCAATAGCGCTTGGCGGGAGGGACATTTCATCTGGCCCGTACCCGTCTTCCTCCCCATCTCGCCGCCGCCTCCGCCACCCGTCCCGCCGCCCTCGATTTAGGCCCACCCCCCGCCGCCTCTGCCGGCGCCGCGCCCAGTAGAGTAGCCCCGCCTCCCGATCTACCTCTCCAGCCCTTTTGGAGTCGCCGCGCTGATTGCGTGGATCACACGTTCGCTGGGAGACCCCAAGAGGAAGGTATGAAGCAGTGTAGCAGCAGTTTCCCTCAGTATGAAACCAAGGTTTAATCGAACCAGTAGGAGCAAGAAATCACTTCTGAAGGTTGTCAGTGGCGCGCTGACGTGGAATCTGCACACAACACAATCAAACTACTTTGCCCCAACGAAACAGTGAGGTTGTCAATCTCACCGGCTTGCTGAAAACAAAGGATTAAACGTATGGTGTGGAAAACAGTAGTAAATTGCAGAGAATGAAAAGGAACAGTGTTTGCAGTTGGTTGTATTATCAGTGTAAAAGAATGGACCGGGGTCCACAGTTCACTAGTGGTGTCTCTCCATAAAAGATAACTAACATGCTGGGTGAACAAATTACAGCTGGGCAATTGACAAAATATTGAGCGCATGACAATGCATATATATGACATGATGATTACTATGATATTCATGTGGGCATTACGACAAAATACATAGACCGTTATCCAACAGCGTCTATGACTAATAATCCACCGCCAGGTTGTCATACCGAGTTCCCCGTTGGTATTAAGTTGCAAGCAACGGATAATTGCATTAAGTAATGTGCGTAATGTAAACAAATGCATTAGACCTAACGGCGTACCCTTAAGCTAAGCATCGGTTATTTTATCCCTAGTGGCAACAGCACATCCACAATCTTAGAAGTTATTGTCACTCTCCCAGATTACCGGAGGCATGAACCCACTATCTAGCATAAATACTCACTCTTGGAGTTACAAGCATCTACTTGGCCAAAGCATCTACTAGTAACGGAAAGCATGCAAGATCATAAATAACATATAAGATAGATTGATAATCAACTTGACATAGTATTCAATATTCATCGGATCCCAGCAAACACAACATGTAGCATTACAATAAGATGATCTTGATCATGATAGGCAGCTCACAAGATCTAAACATGATAGCATAAAGTGGAGAGACAACCATCTAGCTACTGCCATGGACCCGTAGTCCAAGGATGAACTACTCACGCATCACTCCGGAGGCAGGCATGGTGATGTAGAGCCCTCCGGTGATGATTCCCCTCTCCGGCAGGGTGCCGGGAAGAGCTTCTGAACCCTCCCGAGCTAGGGTTGACGGCGGCGGCGTCTCTGGAACTTTTCGTGGATAATGGCTCGGGTATTTAGGGTTTTCGCGTCGGGAGAATAAATAGGCGAAAGGGCGGCCTGCGGAGCCACGAGGGCCCCACACCACCCCACGGCGCGGCAGGGGGGCCCGCGCGGCCCCATGGTGTGGGTGCCACGTGGCCCTCCTCGTCTCTCCTCTGGACTCCGTCTTCGTGTTGGAAAAATAGGAGGTTCTGTCCAAGTTTCGTCCAATTCCGAGAATATTTCCAGACTAGCTTTTCTGGAATACAAAAACAGCAGAAAACAGGAACTGGCACTGTGGCATCTTGTTAATAGGTTAGTCCCAGAAAATGCATAAAAATGCTATGAAGTGTATATAAAACATGTAACAATTGGTATAATATCAACATGGAACATCAGAAATTATAGATACGTTTGAGACGTATCAAGCATCCCCAAGCTTAGTTCTACTCGTCCTCGAGTAGGTAAAACGATAAAAACAAAATAATTTCTGAGGTGACATGCTACAATCATAATCTTGATCAAATAATATTGTAAAGCACATGTTATGAATGAAGTGATCCAGGTCAATGGTCTATAGTTTGCTAGCAAGTAGATAATGAGCAAACAACTGAATCATATAAGCAAAAACTTTTCATGAATAGTACTTTCGAGACAAGCATCAAAGAGTTTTGCATAAGAGTTAACTCATAAAGCAATAGATTCTAAGTAAAAGGTATTTAACCAACACAAAGGAAGATTTAAGTTTCAGCAATTGCTTTCAACTTTCAACATATATATCTCATGGATATTTGTCAACACAAAGCATATAATAAGTGCAATATACAGCATATAAAAATTGTTGCACCAAAGTTGACACTAGTGTTTGCTTCTAAGATAGAAAGAAGTAGGAAAACTGACTCAACATAAAAGTAAAAGAAAGGCCCTTCGCAGAGGGAAGCAGGGATTAAATCATGTGCTAGAGCTTTTTAAGTTTTTGAAATCATATAGAGAGTAAAAATAAGTTTTGAGAGGTGTTTGTTAATTGTCAACGAATCAGAAAATGGAAAGTACAATATGACCCCTGCCAACCAGACTTTTAAGAGCGGCTCCCATGAAGGACGTTATTTCTACCAGCAAGGCAGATCATCCCTCTTTCTCTTTTGTTTACACATGCAGATATTTCACTGTTTGTCATTGCTTGACTGATAAATCAGGGCAAAAATGTGAAGAGAATTAAGCGGTTAAAGTTGTAATTAATTGGGACTGGGCACCCCATTTGCCAGCTCTTTTTGCAAAATTAATGGATAAGCGGATGTATATGCCGCTAGTCCGGTGGTAAAGTCTGTTTGACAGTTGACATAAAGACATCCACCCCGTCCTCATGAGCTTGGTAAACATTGACACAAAATAGGAGTAATAAGTTTGAATAGTTTAAAGGTAGCACATGAAAAATTTACTTGGAATGGCAAGAAATACCACATATAGGTAGTTATGGTGGACACAGATGGCATGGATTTTGGCTCAAGGTTTTGGATGCACGAGAAGCATTCCCTCTCAGTACAGAGTTTAGGCTAGCAAGGTTATTTGAAGCAAACACAGGATATCAACCGACACAGCAAGACTTATATGAAAACATATTGCAAGCATTATAAGACTCTACACTGTCTTCCTTGTTAACCAAACCCTTTTACTAGAAAATATCTAGACCTTAGAGATACCAATCATGCAAACCAAATTTCAACGAGCTTTACGGTAGTTCTTCATTAATAGGTTTTAACTACATGATACAAAAGCTTAAACATGAACTACTTGATAACTCAAAACAATTGACAAGTATCAAATTATCCAATACATGATCTACAAGAATATGTAAGCTTTTTCCATTATACCATCTACCACATGCAACATTTTCTGTTCCAACCAAACACCAATCAATTTATTTCAACATAAACTCTCCAAACAATTATAAGTGAAGCAAGAGAGTACTTTCTTTAAAAGAACTAACAGCTCTGAATAAGAGATGCATGCAAAACAGGAGCTAAAAGCATAGCAATAGCTAGATAAGAATACTCAACAAGTATAAGTGAAGAATAGGAGTATTCATATGAAAAAGCGGAGCGTGTCTCTCTCCCAATCAAGAATGCTGGGGTCCAATCAAGTTGACCATAAGAAAAATAAAATACTGAAAATAAAAGCACACAGACGCTCCAAGTAAAGCACATATGATGTGAAAGAATTAAAATATAGTTTCACTAGAGATGACCTGATAAGTTGCTGATGAAGAAGGGGATGCCTTGGGCATCCCCAAGCTTAGACGCTTGAGTCTTCTTGAAATATGCTGGGGTGATCCATGGGAGCATCCCCAAGCTTAAGCTCTTCACTCTTCTTGATCACATTATATCATCCTTCTCTCTTGACCCTTGAAAACTTCCGCCACACCAAACTCAAAGTAATTCTCATTAGAGGGTTAGTGCACAATCAAAAACTCACATGTTCTATAAGGACACAAACATGACCGTTACTTTTAACATTAGCTACTGCCACTGATGTTATGTGAAGCTCTTCACCCTAAAAAAGAATTCCACTCAACACTAGTAAAAGAGAGAATGCGAAAAATAAAAGACAGAATCTGTCTAAACAGAACAGTCCGCAAAGACGAATTTTTTCGAGGCACTTACGTTGCTCAGATCGAAAAACTTTAAACTAACGAAAGATGCGTACATATCTGAGGATCACGCACAAAAATTTCAGATTTAAATAATTTTTCTGTGATTTTACAGAATTAAAACGGTGAACAGCAGAAATCTGTTCCTGCGCAGAAATCCAAATCTAGCATCATCTTCCTATTAGAGGCAATACTTGGCACAACAATGCGATAAAATAAAGATACAAAGGAATTGTTACAGAAGTAAACAACTCCTTGACTCAAAAAAAAGAAAAATTGCAGAAATAAAATAATGGGTTGTCTCCCATAAGCGCTTTTCTTTAACGCCTTTCAGCTAGGCGCAGAAAGTAAGAATCAAGTGTTTCCAAGTGATGAAGCATCAACAGAATAATTTGCTCTAACAATAGAATCAAAAGGTAACTTCATCTTCTTTCTAGGGAAGTGTTCCATACCTTTCTTGAGTGGGAATTGATATTTAATATTCCCCTCTCTCATATCAATAATAGCACCAACAGTTCTAAGAAAAGGTCTTCCCAAAACAATAGGACAAGAAGCATTGCATTCAATATCCAAAACAACAAAATCAACGGGGACAAGGTTATTGTTAACCATTATAAAAACATCATCAACTCTCCCCAAAGGTTTCTTTATAGTATTATCAGCAAGGTGAACATCCAAATAACAGTGTTCCAAAGGTGCTAAATCAAGCATATCATAGAGTTTCTTAGGCATAACAGAAATACTAGCACCAAGATCACATAAAGCATTGCAATCAAAATCATTCACCTTCATTTTAATGATGGGCTCCCAACCATCTTCTAACTTCCTAGGGATAGAAGCTTCATGTTTTAATTTCTCTTCCCTAACTTGCATGAGAGCATTAGTAATATGTTTAGTAAAAGCCATGTTTATAGCACTAGCATTAGGACTTCTAGCTAGCTTTTGCAAGAACTTAATTACTTCAGAAATATTGCAACCATCAAAATCAAAATCATTATTATCAAAAGTAATGGACCATTGTCTCCCACATCTCGAAAAATTTCAGCACTTTTATCAGGAACAGTTTCAGTGTTTTCAGGCAATTTTAAACGTTTTGCAACAGAAGTAGAGACATTGCCAACACCAATTACTTTACCATTGATAGTAGGAGGTTTGTTAACACTTGAGTTTACAGCATTTTCAGTAGTAGTAATAGTATAAACTCTAGCAATACTATTCTTTTTAGCAATTTCATCCTCTCTTGCCCACCTAGCATGTAAATCAGCTAACATCCTCACATTATTATCAATTTTAACTTGTATAGCATTGAGAGTTTTGCTCTCTTTAACATCATGAGGCATAGTTTTAATTTTTAACAAATCAACATCAAGAGCAAGACTATCAACTTTAGAGGCAAGAACATCAATTTTCCCAAACTTTTCCTCAACAGATTTATTGAAAGCAGTTTGTGTACTAATAAAATCCTTAAGCATGACTTCAAGATCAGAGGGTACACTCTTATTATTGTTGTAGGAATTACCATAAGAATTAACATAACCATTGCCACTATTAAAAGGATAGGGCTTATAATTGTTATTACCAAAATTATTCCTATAAGCATTGTTGTTGAAGTTATTATTTTTAATGAAGTTCACATCAACATGCTCTTCTTGAGCAACCAAAGAAGCTAAAGGAACATTATTTGGATCAACATGCATTTTCCATTTGTAAGCATAGACATAATAGTATCAATCTTATCACTCAAGGAAGAGGTTTCTTCAACAGAATTTACCTTCTTACCTTGTGGAGCTCTTTCGGTGTGCCATTCAGAATAATTTATCATCATATCATCAAGAAGCTTTGTTGCAGCACCCAAAGTGATGGACATAAAGGTACCTCCAGAGGCCGAATCCAATAGGTTTCTTGAAGAAAAATTTAGTCCTGCATAAAAGGTTTGGATGATCATCCAAGCAGTCAGTCCATGGGTGGGACAATTCTTTACCAATGATTTCATTCTCTCCCAAGCTTGAGCAACATGCTCATTATCAAATTGTTTGAAATTCATAATGCTACTTCTCAAAGATATAACTGTCGTGGTTTTGTCACGGCAGATGTTACCGGGTGGTAACTTGAGATTGCAGGCAAGGCAGTCATAGCGTTCGGGAGAATGTTTAGCTCGCTAGGGAAAAAGGATGTATCCTGGTTCAGCCTCTCCATAGGAGATAAAGACCTACTTCCAGCCTGGTGTTTCTCTATTCTCATATCGATCTCGATCACCCGGCGGATAACAACACCGGCGGGTTCCGAGTCTAGGTTACAAGGGTTTTCTCGCTGTAAGCTTGTATGTCTCAAGTCTCTCTAAAGTTCGTCCCGTTCTATGTCTCAGGAGCCGGTTTATATAGATACCCGGGTCTCCTGGTCGATTACAAGGTAAGGCCGGTCAATCTCGAACTCGGAGTCCTAACCAAAGTCTAACTCATCTATCTTGGCCTCCAAGTCTCGCATACCGCCTCCGGGTCTTCTAGAACCTCCCTTGTTTACACCGGGTTACCGACAAACTCCTCGGTCCATCAATGTAGCCCGGCCCAAGATGATCTGGTGGGCCTCGCCAGTCTTTCCTCCTGGCGGGTCGTAGTTTCACTGTCCTTGGGCCTACCGGGTTATCTTTCCCCCAACAGTAGCCCCTAGGATGATTCGAACTCCAAGTTGGCGCGCTTCTTCAACCTATGACCATAGCTTTTGAAGAAGAGCCGCCATCCTTTGTAGTTCAGATTATCCTCCTGAAATAAAAACTGGTTAACAAAATAATATGCCGGGTTACATTGCTTCTTTTTGCTTTGAGTGGCTTTTGCTCATAGTTTCTTTCATAACCCGGTTCCACGATTTCCGGAACATTGGTCAAACTTGTCAGAGAATATTCTCCCCTGAATCTCGGTCGGTCAACATTCCTTATCTTATCTTATCTTGTCTTTCTTCTTTTTACCATTTTACCCCTAGGTCAACTCTGACCGCGGTTATAAATAGTGGGACCCAGGGTAAATGCATTCACTTTCCCCGTCCAGCCGCCACTTCGTCTTCAACCTCGAGACAGAGAGCTCAAGAACCCTAGACGTGAGTTCTTGAACACCCGAAGCTCAATCCAACCGCATCTCCTCAAACAAGGTACATCCACCCTTCTTTTTAGTGTAGATCTCATTTATTTGTACTCCGCACCATTTTTTTTTGCTTATCTCCATGTCTTTCTTGATCTAGATCTATACTCATTGAATCTGGCCTTTTCAGCTTCTTCGAGCTCTTAGCAATGGGGAAAAGGACTACGGCGAGGGGATTGAAGAAATCGGCCGGTAGCGCATCTAGCTCCACCGCGCCCACAACTCCGGCACCGGTGAACTGGACGAAGTCCACCGTGACAGAAGCTACTCTCCAAAAATATGTGGGCTACGGCGAGCTCCCGCCCAAGGAAGAAATTCAATGGCGCGCAGCAGGCGAGGAGATCCGCCCTAAGCCAAAAGATGATGAGATCGTGGTACTTCTTGATCACGTAACCAGGGGGCTTCGTCCGCCGGGTTCTCTATTTTTTCGCCGGGTTATGTCATACTACGGTCTCACTCCTTTAGACATAGCACCCAATTCCCTTCTGAATATCAGCAACTTCGTAGTTTTTTCCGAAGACTACCTCCAAGTTCCTCCCAGCTTAGCTTTATTCCTAGAAATCTTTTACTGCAACCCCCAGAACCGCAAAAACCAAGCCCTAGGGCCATACGGGGGGGGGGGTTTCTATCCAACGCAGGAAAGACGCCAGCACTTTCTTCCCGGCTCTTCTCTTAGCCAGCCATCCCAAAGGATGGCAAAACACATATTTCTACTGCAAGGACACCTCTCCTTTGAAGGACGAGGCTCGTTACCCGGCCTTCCGGAACTCTCCATTAAAATACAACGCCAAAATGAATAGCCGGGCTACTGATGCTCCTTCCCGGCTTGAAGTTGAGGGCCTGGTTCGCCGGGTTAAAGCTCTGCTTGCCCACGGCTTGGCCGGGACTGACCTCGTCAAGTGCTGGGTTGGTTGGTTCATCCAGCCACTCTCAATCAGGACCCGGCTTTTCTATGAATACACTGGTGAG
Organism: Poa pratensis; assembly: GCA_947311845.1. Taxonomy (NCBI): domain Eukaryota; kingdom Viridiplantae; phylum Streptophyta; class Magnoliopsida; order Poales; family Poaceae; genus Poa; species Poa pratensis. The sequence goes on along the minus strand of CAMZMU010000063.1, from coordinate 60,286,833 downwards.
CCAACTGATGATATGCGATACTCTGAGATCACTCTCACTGATGATCAACTGGTGAAGAACGCCAAGCAACTTCTTGGCGAGACCAAGGAAAAGATTGCACTGACCGGGCTTGCCCCTTTTAGTGCTAAGAACCTGCCACCTTCAGTAATTTTCCAACCTTGCTCCTTTGTTTCAAAGCAACTAACCACTTATCCATAATTCTTAACTCTCTACTTTTTCCTTGAATAGGACCAAGCATGGTGGTCTGTAGATTTCACCTCTATTTCTTCTTCTGACGATGAGGAAACAGAGACGGACAAAGACAATGAAGATGATGGTGAGCTAGACTCTATTGGTCGGCTCTTTATTGAACTAATTGACAATGACCCGGCTCAAATGAACCCTTCTACTGATAACGCGCCAACTTCTCTCTCAGGACAAGATGACCCGGATGCTGTTGAAATGCCGGGTCCAAAAGAACTCGTGCCACAATTGCAAAGGTGCCACACTCTCGCTTCTATAATTATGTGATGAACAAATCTCAACCTGAAGAGCAACCACAGGAACAAGAGGAAGAGGCCAACAAGAAGAGGAAGACCCGGTCTACCTCAACATGTGATTCTCTTAGTGGAGGTATCCCCTACAACACTTCACTTCGCAAAGCTGTCTCCACGATTGGTGCCTCTAAATCCTCGTCTAGTTTTGCTGGCAAAATCCAGGTCTCTAAGTCCCAATCTCTGTCAGCTTCTTCAGATGAGAGCGTGGCGCACTTGCCTGATGACATCCAGATCAACATTGGGTATGCTGTTTTCTCTTCTTGTACATATACCTTTTACTAATTTTTATTAAATCACTTTTCTCATAAATTTACTTTGTACAGTGCCAGGGCGACGCTATTGCAGCCGCCTCCCTCTTCTGACCCGGCCTTGAGCGAGCCTGTTGTTCAAGAGGCTACGGCTCAAGGTCCAACTGTATCTGAGCCGACAGCAATGGAAACGGAGCCCCAGGCACCAACTCCTCCAAGCCCTGCTGTCAACTCCAATAACCCGGCATCGCCGGCCAAATCTACTACCAACTCCCCCAACACTGTCACAAAAGACACAGAAGAAGTGCAAGTGTTGGGATCACGAAAGGTTGTCCAAGATGGGCCCTCCACTACCATTGCCAAGATTGTGGAGCCAGAGGTGAAGACTGAAGCTGGAAACCGTGGCAAAGACCCGGTTATTTATTCTGGAATGCCGGCTTTGGATAGCCTGGAACTTCCTGCTCTGCTTTCTGAGTACTTTTCCCGGGTTTCACAACACCGGGGTATTGAGGACAGCTTCATCTCCACCATCCAAAAACGCCATGAGGTAATTTCCCTTACTTCTTTAAATATATTTATGCAGTAGCCCCCAAGCTCTAAGTTTATCACTTGTTGATGAGCTTGGTGCTTGTTCTAAAATAACATAGCCAAAAAATATTTCACAACACATTATATATAACTTCAAACTGTAGCTTTGCTAAACTTCAAACTGTAGCCCTCAAGTGCCGGGTTGCGAGCCTGCAGCAACTTGGGACTAAATTTTCACTTTGTTTTTGTAGACTGTAAAATTTCCACTGAGTAGCCCCTAAGTGCCGGGTTGTATGCCTGCAGCAACCTGGGACTAAAAATATCACCTTGTGCTTTAAATTTTCACTTGGCAAAAAATCTTCAACTGAGTAGCCCCTAAGTGCCGGGTTGTATGCCTGCAGCAACTCGGGACTAAAATTCTCTTCCACTATTACCTCTTTATTATTTGCAGCCCCCAAGTTCTAGATTGCATCTATGTCAGTAACTTGAGGTGCTAATAACTTTATTATTCATGTCTGTAACAGCAAAACGCCTCACACGTTACTGAAGAGATTAGCCGGCTCACTGAGCAACTTGCCAGTGAGACCCGGCTAAAATCTGAAATGGAGAAAAAGCTCAAAGAACTGGAAGCCTCCCTATCCAGCTCAATAGAAGAAAATTTATCTCTGAAGAAGGAAGTGGAGAAGCTTGAAGAATCTTGGAAGACCCGGCTGGAATGTGCCGAGAAAAAATTAGCTGAAGCAGAGAAAACCCTCAAGTCTTGAACTGACCTACTGGGTAATCTTGTCAAGGCTATCTGGGGTATGTTTTTTTATCTTTTCTCTTGCCTGAATCTCTATACTTTTGTATCATACTCACGAATAACCATGTTAAATATTTTGCAGGGACCCGGAATCATCTGAACTTGGCAAGCCCTGAAACTCAAATACAGAGTGTGATGGCCTTGGTACGGCAGCTATATTATGGAGTCGGGCGAGCAATTGCTGCAGCCCGTGGAACAGATGAGCCGCCCAAATCATTGAAGAATTTTCTGAGCCATCTCTCTACCATCCCTGAGTGGTTTGCTCGCTGGAAGATATCTTGCTGTCGCAAGGGTGCCATGCGCACTCTTGCGTTGGCCAAATCTCATTACCCAGATATTGACCCGGCCAAACTTGCCAAAGGATTCCCAGAGTTCAACTTGGATGGCTCACGCTTTGATGATAAGTCCTTTGCCCAAATTGACAAGATGATCCGGTATCCCGCCACAACAATTGCTGAAGGTCTCAGATTAGATATTTTTCAGCCCGGCTTTGACAAGAAGGCCCGACAGGTTACATCCCCAGAGCCGGAGCCAGCAATTGTGGTTCCTCCAAAACTATCTGAGCAAGTAGCTGCTCCTGCTGCTACCGGGTCAGGGACACCAGCTATGCCCCCCCAGCCGTCCAAGTGTAGATGATAATGACATTGTTGGGTATAAGTTGAGCGCAATTTGCTGGCAGTCCAAGCCAAGTATTGCAAGTACTGGGGAAGGTTCTAGCAAGGCCAAATCAAAGGAAGCCCCCAAGATTCAGAAATCAACTCAAATGATGACTGACCCGGCAGAGGCTTCCAAGGGAAACCCGGCGAGCCAACCAGAAGAGACCACAAGTTCTGTTCCTGAGCCAGAGCCGGCCGCTATCCCTTCCACTGAGCCAACAGCTGATGACCCGGCAAAGGCTCCTGCTACTACCCAACTGAACAGTGAACTTTGCTCCTGCAGATTAATTTCTACGAAAAAACAATGTCTTATGTGGCCCTTTGTGGCGTTTGCTGTAATAACTTATGCCTGATACGATATTCTTTTGATGGTGTGCCTGTACACCTTGTGAATTTGCATGAGATGTAACAAAAAATTCTTATGTGTTAGCTCTGCAAAATTCAATGGTTTAGATGACCCTTTTGCTTATCTTTAACTGTAAGCCGGCTTTCGCATGGATTCTCACTGTTGCATCTCACTCTGTAAAAACAGTGTCAGTTAAGTCCCCATGGGCATCATAACTGATTGAAATTACAGGAGAACAAACAAGCCATATAATCGCGAGTCACATCAAGCTTAAGTAAGATAGACAAGAAAATAATGGCTTAAAAATTAGCCGGGTTATGGGATTGCAGTTGTACCTTAAAGATAATCAGCCCCCATGACCAAAGTGGCATCATGGCCGGGTCATTAGGTTTGAAGCTGTACTTTCATGAAGCAAGCAGCCCCTAAGACCAAAATATACAATGGCGGGTCTCTTTTCTTTAGAGTTTCCGGCTCATCGTTCTCAGTAGGATAATACAATGGCGGGTCTCCTCTTTCGGGAGTTTCCGGCTCATCGTTATGAATAATACAATGGCGGGTCTCCTCTTTCAGGAGTTTCCGGCTCATTGTTATGAATATGATGAGATTGAACAGAAATAAGTAAAAACTGTAAAGTAAATGCATAAAAAAGGTGATTCTTTGGGCACATATATCTTTATTCATATATTAGATCAGCAAGCCGCCTCATTAAAACCTTCCAGTCCCCTTAGGTACCCTGGTAAGGAAAAGAGTGCGTCTGAAACCTGCTGTCTTTTTACATCGTGTGTTACATCTTTGTGAACTCAATTCTAATACTAAGTGTAGTAAGGACGAAGCTGTGCTATGTTCCACGGCCTGTTCCTTTCCTCCAATGCCTTGGTGCTGTGATCAGTATCGTTCACCCAGTCGCTTTTCTCTTTAGCATCAACCAAGTAATATGACCCGTTGTGCAATTTACGGCTTATAATAAAAGGTCCTTCCCATGGAGGTGATAGCTTGTGCATCCCAGCCCGTGATTGTGTTAATCGCAAAACTAGGTCACCCTCTTGAAAAGTTCTCGTCCTAACCCGGCGAGCATGATAGCGCCGCAAATCTTGCTGATAAATTGCTGACGTCTCTAAAACTCGTTCCCTTTCTTCTTCTAACAGATCAACTGCATCTTGCCGGGTTTGCTCATTCTCAACTTCAACGTAAGCCGCCACGCGCGGGGAGTCATGTATAATATCACTTGGTAAAACAGCTTCTGCTCCATAGACCAGAAAAAACGGTGTTTGCTTGGTTGATCTGTTGGGTGTGGTATTGGTACCCCACACAACTGATGGCAGTTCTTCTACCCAAGCTCCTTGATACGTCTCCAACGTATCTATAATTTCTGATGTTCCGTGCTTATATTATACCAATTGCTACATGTTTTGTATACACTTCATATCATTTTTATGCATTTTCTGGGACTAACCTATTAACAAGATGCCACGGTGTCAGTTCCCTGTTTTCTGCTGTTTTTGGTTCCAGAAAAGTATTTCTGCGAATATTCTCGGAATTGCACGAAACAAAAGGCCACGGCCCTATTTTTCCAACACGTACACGAAGTCCGAAGGAGAGACGAAGAGGAGCCAGGAGGCGGCCAAACCACCTAGCGGCGCGGCCCCACCTCCTGCCGCGCCAGCCTATGGTTTGAGCCCCTCGGGACTCCACCGACGCCGCCCCTTCGCCTATTTATTCCCCCCGAGGCGTAAACCCTAAGAAACCAAGTCATATTCCGCGAAGAGTTCCGCAGCGCCGCCGCCATCGACGACAAGTTTCGGGGGACAGAAGTCTCTGTTCCGGCACGCCGCCGGGACGGGGAATTGCCCCCGGAGCCATCTCCATCAACTCCATCGCCATCTTCATCGCCGCTGCTGACTCCCATGGTGAGGAGGGAGTAGTTCTCCCCGAGGCTGAGGGCTCTACCGGTAGCTATGTGGTTCATCTCTCTCTCCCATGGTGTGATCTTTATGTGATCATGTGTATTGCTAGTATCGCTGAATACATTAATAATGTTTATGCTACTCAAGTGATTTTGTCTAGTTTCTGGAGTCATTGTGACAACACGGTATCAAGGTGACAGTGTGGGTACTTGTGTGACTCTATGAATAATTTAGACATTTATCATGGCTTATTCTTGGGAATTGTGGTGTTTGTTTACTCAGACTTTGAGGTGTGCTTTTGCAGCCCTACGCATAGTACTCTTGCTTCATCAAGAAGGAGAATAATCCCGAGTAGTATTTACTTGTGTTCAGTTGTGCTAATCTAGTTGAATATGTAGATGTTACTCTTTATCTATTATGCACTCTATAGGTTACTTTAATATGAACTCCGGTACTCTCCACGGTGTAAAGGTGACAGTGTGTGCACCGTGTGTGATTCCTTTATGACGTTGTGGCGCTTGTTTACTCCGTCTTGAGGTGTGCTTTTGTAGCCCTACACAATGAATGGTGTTTGTTATCCAACAAGAGAGTGTTTAAGAGTAGCTTTTATTTATTCAATTATGAGATCATTGTTGAGAGTGTCCACTAGTGAAAGTATGATCTCTAGGCCTTGTTTCTAAGCATTGAAACACCGTTTACAACAAGTTCTTCTACATGTTTGCTTGCTGCCATCTTTATTTCAGATTGCAGTTACTACTTATAATCATCCCTATCACTTGTATTTCACTATCTCTTCGCCGAACTAGTGCACCTATACATCTGACAAGTGTATTGGGTGTGTTGGGGACATAAGAGACTTCTTGTATCTTAATTGCAGGGTTGTTTGAGAGGGATATCTTTGACCTCTACCTCCCTGAGTTCGATAAACCTTGGGTGATTCACTTAAGGGAAACTTGTTGCTGTTCTACAAACCTCTGCTCATGGAGGCCCAACACTGTCTACAAGAATAGAAGCACACGTAGACATCAAGCTATTTTCTGGCGCCGTTGCCGGGGAGGTAAGGTAAAAGGTATTCACATCCTCTGGCTACTAAGCTATTTTCTAGTGTTGTTGCTAGTGTGTGAGTGCTCGAAGGTATCTCCTTTAGATTCTGTAATTTTATCTTTTTGTTTCTTATTTTTATTTTCACTAGTTAGGCTTAATGGAAAACAACAAAAAAATTAGAGATCTCTATGAACTTTATATGGAATTAGGACATTATGCTTTTGAAGAGAAAATTAAAAAACCTATGGAGGCTTGTTTGCATGATGGTAGCAATGGTATTACTATAAATTCTTTGAACACCATTATTGCCAATGCTATGGAAAAGTCTAAGCTTGGGGAAGCTGGTTGTGATGAATATGATATTTTTAGTCCCCCAAGCTTTAAGGAGGAAATTTGCTTTGATAATACTTTGTCTCCAATATATGATGATTATAATTATTGTGATATTTTCAGTCCACCTACTATTGAGGATATAGTTTATGTTGATTATGATATGCCTCCTATATATGATGTTTACAATGATGAATATGATATTCTCAGTCCATCTACTATTGAGGATAAAAATCATTTTGATTATTCTATGCCTCCTATTTATAATGATGGATGTGATACTTTTACTCTCATTATTACTAACTAGCTGGTTGGCCCGCGCATTTGCGCGGCTAGTTTTTTATGAAATCTTAGCTTGGGAATTTTTTTGACAGCTTCCTGACCTGAACTCACCTATTTTTCATATTTTAATTCAATACTAATTTCATATCATATAAATAGACATGCAATATAATGTATTTTTCCGTTAAGTAAATGATTTCAACAGTTAATGATTAGTTTTTGTTAACAAAAATTATCAAATCTTATGCAGGAAAAGTGTTAAAACCATAAGAAGATTTTAGCACACCCTGATTTCAGTCTAACTAATATACCCAGATGATGACTTTGAGCAGGGAGAATCTGTGTGGAGACAAAAAAAATGAATTGTGCTAGGATAACATCCTCCTTCACCCAATGCATCCTACATTTATGTAAGATAGTTTCTTTGACGCATCCCTGAGCTTTTGCACCATTTTGAAACAAAAAAATGTCATTCACACGTATAGGTCCATGAATGTGCTCCAAGCACGGATAAATGTTGTGCCTATGAAATTAGTCGTAGATGGTCCTGTAAAAAAACTTTCATGGTTACAGAATTGCAGTACGTCCCTTTTCTATTCGGCCTCCAAAATTGATATGTACACTGATTTGGTAGTAGTTATGATAATAATGAATTCTTTATCCTCTAAACATTACCGGGAATTGAAGATTTTTATAATATCAGTTGAAAGATTCGCCGACCGTCCAGTCTAAATAGCTAGAATCTATGTATCTGCTCCTTGTAACAAAACTGCGTAGAGTTCACCTCGAGTCCAAAATGGTTCCGCTCTTCCTCGCTTCTCACATGGCGCCCTGCCATCTGCCGCATCCTTCACTGATGCAGTTCTTGGACTTCGTATCAAAGTAGTGAAATCAAATACGGATGTATTGTTGGGTTAAACACATCATAAAAACAAAATTCCGTCAGCGTTGTTCATAATAGCAGCAGTAATACAGGGAAAAAATATTGCACTGAGTAAAAATACTTTGTAAGCTCAACAAAAATCTTAAACGGATATGTATGTACTTGGAGCAAAACCTGATGCACAGGTGGAATTGGCCGATCTTCAATTATTTTCCTCAGCACAGAGAGATGAAGATTAGGAAAAGCATACTGCTATCATTTTCTTCAAAATCCAATCTCTCATTATACTCCACTAATTTCTGCAAAGATGATCTAGAGCTTAGCCAATATCAGTCAGAGATAGCACACGTAATGAATCAATGTGTGTATATTTGTCAAACTATTCTCATAATTAAGGTGCTAATGAGGAACAAATATTTTAACAACTCAACTTAGACCTTGTAAGACAAATATGCATAGTTTCAACTTTCAGCACATCAGCCAAACAATGGACCAAAACCTGTTGCGTGTGACCAACATCTGTGAAGAGAGCCCATGCCTGCAACGTCAGTCCCTGAACATGCAGCTAATCTATGATGCCTTCCATCGTCTGTTTGTTCCAGGCCGACGGCCTACTCTCCAATGCCTGTTGTGAACTTGTGATGCCTTCCATCGTCTGGTTGAGTAGTCCTCCTCCTTAGTGCCTCCTGCGAGTGTAGGACGGGAGATCGCCGTTGTCCATCTCATCGGCGTGGCGTGCCTTTTGATCAGCCGGCATCTCGCTGCAATGTCTTGCCGTCAACTTTTGGATGCAAGCGAGAGTTGCTGGCGAGCGTTCGATCTGTCACGGGGCACCACCCTGTAGTGTCGATTCACCGACATCTCGTGTTGATTTAGAGCTGCGAGTCCAAGCGTGCATATCAGCATTGGGCTATGGATCGGTGTATTTTCAGAGTAGAAGTGTGTGTTGTGGAGTTGGATCAGTCTCCGTTATCTTTTCAGATTTCATTGTTGCATACATGGTTCTACATCCTTGCTAAATCTCCATCGTAGTGTTCAAGAGAAGACATGAATAATTATTACAGGATTAGATTAACAATGACCGCATGTCCATCATTGCAGTTATATGAAATTGAATAAAAAATAGTAGAGGACATTAACCGTACCTGAATTAGCAATGGTAGGCTATAAGATTGACGAAGCATCATGGTCTACCTTGCCTTCATACATTCTCGTAACTGTACAGCATATACCACTGCTATTTTTTCCTTTAATTAAATCTCAATAGATATATTGGCCCATATTAAGATCAGCTCACTAAATGTCACGATCAAACAAAAAAGCAAGATGGAAACTATACTGGAACAGATAAATCTGATATTCCCGAGATGACATCCTTCTTGCTTATGCATACTCTGTTGCCACACGCACAACGTGCCGAGTACTTTCGAGCATGCTGGACTTGCAAGAGCTGGCTGATGTGCACCGCTTGTGATTGGTTAATGATTTGCCGGTGACGACTGCTTTCGGCCAAAGCAAAACGTCCAATTAGTAGCAATGCAGAAGCTGGCCTCATTGGTCGATTAATCGATTTGGTGCTCATGTACGATGCTACCTACATTGTTAATAGATCTTGCTGCAAGATTGATGTGTTGGGACATCCATCAGCTGAACTTGTTAGATTACCTTTTTGTAGGCCCAGCCACACGGGAACCAATTTCGGCAGCTGCGGCAGAGGTAATGGTATACCTTCGGTTGGAAGATAACTCAACTAATAATTGTCTACAAAAAGTATCTGGTCTGGTATTCTTTTAGCGTACCGTTGATTCTTGTGATTTATGGTAAACCCTTGTTTCCTCCTTTCCGCTAGCTGCTTAGAAAATTTTGTGCCACGACTATCCTGTAAGAAAAAATACATGTATTATTCAAATGTATATGCTATATATACAGCTTTGGAACTCTGTAACTGAAACTTTGGGTCGTAGTCTTTCTTCTTTGTATGTTGATTACTGACGTCTATTGTTCTTCACTGCCGACCCCGTTGGTGGCAAAGCAAAGCTCTGGAGACAAATTCATGAGATACATACCACTCCTTGACTCCCCTATAATATAGTGAGTGCATTGTAAACAAACGATGGACCACCGAAAGAAAAGCTCATGAGGCATTACCTGGCTTTGGGCTGTCCGGCTAGGTGCATGTGACATGTCCAATTCCAGCGATCGATCCATGTTGGATGCAAGCAGACTAATGGAGTATGCATGAGGGAGAGACTGAAATCTGATGACGTTCATGTGCATGAGAAGAGTCGAGCGGCTGAGCGCACCGTTAAATACGTCGGAGGCGGCAGCATGCTTGCGATACGGTAGGGTGTATCGGAAGACGGCGGCAGCGGCAACATGCGTTAAGACACGCTAGGGTTTCGGAAGACAGCGGCAGCCGGCGAGCAGATACGCGTTGTTAAGCTGTGGATCAAAGTCCGTTTGCTTTTCAAATTGCACGTGCTTGGTGAACCGAGACATCTATACGTGTACTTTGTAAACTCTATGGCCTGCCAAAAATCCTTCCGAGAGGTTGTTTCCTGAGTAATACGTCGTTGATATATCTCAGCCGTTCCTACATCTTAGTTTTACCGTGACAAATCTAAACCGTTAATTGTTTGTTGTTTTAATAATATAATAGATGATAATGTTCATACTTATGTAGAGAGTAATGATACTTTTATGCATGTGGATCATGATAAGAATGCTTTATGTGATAGCTATATTGTTGAGTTTATTCATGATGCCGCTGAAAATTATTTTGAGAGAGGAAAGTATGGTTATAGAAATCTTTATGTTACTAAACCACCTCTCTTTATGATGAAAGTTTTGAGCTTTCTCTTGATTTGTTTTTATTTGCTGGGTACTTTAAGACCTACTGAAAGTTCTTATGAGAGAGGGAGACACGGCTTCATATATCACAACAATATTAAGTCTCCTCTCTTTATGTTGAAATTTTTGAAGTTGCACTTGTTTTGCCTTCCTATGCTAGTCACTTTATGCTTTATTGTTTTTTTTTTACAAGACTCCTTTGCATAGGAAGTGGGTTAACTTAAATGTGTTTGGTATTTGCTTTTTGATGCTCTCTTATATTCAACTCTTATACATATGAGAGCATTATCAAAATCACTATGCCTAGCTAAAAGGATTTAAAGAAAAGCGCTTATGGGAGACAACCCATCGTTTTTATTTGCTGTTATTTTTATTTTCTTTGAGTCAAGGAGTTTTGTCACTTCTGTAGCAACTCCTTTGTATCTTTATTTTATCGCATTGTTGTGCCAAGTAAAGTTCTATATTGAAAGTTGATGCAAGATTTGGATTTCTGCGCAGTAACAGATTTTTGGCTGTCACGAATTTGAGCTTTTCTCCCTGTAGAAAATTCGAAAAATTCTACGAAAAATCACGCATCTTCCTGAGATATGTACGCAACTTTCATTATTTTGGGCCAGATCCATCTGAGAAACTTAAGTGCCTCGAAAAATTCCGTCTTTACAGACTGTTCTGTTTTTGACAGATTCTGCCTTTTGTTTTGCATTCGCTCTTTTACGATGTTTGTGTGGATTTCTTTGCTCCACAAAGCATTGGTGGCTGTAGCTAATGTCCAGAAGCTTTGGGAATGATTGTTTCATTACAGAATATGAGAATTTTTGTTTATGCACTAACCCTCTAATGAGAACTGTCTTGAGTTTGGTGTGAAGGAAGTTTTCAAGGATCAAGCGAGAAGGGTGATATTATGTGATCAAGAAGAGTGAAAAGCTTAAGCTTGGGGATGCCCCCGTGGTTCATCCCAACCATATTCAGAGAGACTCAAGCGTCTAAGCTTGGGGATGCCCAAGGCATCCCCTTCTTCATCAACAACTTATCAGGTCATCTCTAGTGAAACTATATTTTAATTCTTTCACATCTTATGCGCTTTACTTGGAGCGTCTGTGTGCTTTTATTTTTGTTTTGTTTGAATAAATTCGGATCCTAGCAATCCTTGTGTGGAGAGAGACACGCTCCGCTTTTTCATGTGAATACTCATGTTCTTCACTTATATTTGTTGAGTATTCTTAACTAGCTACTGCAGTGCTTTTAGCTCCTGTTTTTCATGCATCTCTTCGAGCTGTTAGCACGTGTTTATAAACACTCTCTTGCTGCATTATATTATCATTTGGAGAGTTTATGTTTAAATAAGTTGATTGGTGTTTGCTTGGAAGAAAAGAAAATGCTACATGTGGTAGTGGTATGATGAAAACTTGCATAGTCTTGTAGATCATTGAAACTTTGATAACTTGATTCTTTGCAAATGTTTTGAGGTATTTAGATGGTAAAGCTTGCTGGTTAATTAAGTTAAAAACATTAGTGGATTGTTGTCTTTAAGCTTGTACCGTACTACAAACTATACTAAAATTGTTGAAGGTGTAGTTGGACTTGATAGCTTTCCATGTCTGAAAGTTCATCGTAGTAACTAAGTTGTGCTGAAGGTCGAGGGATCTAACGGGGTACTTGTACCGCCGTGAACGGCCCTTCTTGGAGTGAATTTTAATCATGCTCTTAATGTTGAACCTGCTAGTTGTTTGCAATAAGCTTGTGAGTTCTTTTTGACTAATGTTAAGCTACGGTTTTTGGCACTTCCACCATCCATATTTTGCTAGCCTCTTCGGTGCTGTGCATTGCCTTCTGCTCACATTGAGAGTTGTGCATACTTCGCCAGTACATCCAACCCCGTGGGAGAACTTCCTCTTGTTCTCCTACACATAAGCCCATACATCTTCCTCAAAACAGCCACCATACCTACCTACCACAGCATTTCCATAGCTGTTCCGAGATATATTGCCATGCAACATCCATCTTACATTACATGACTTGTTGTCATTCATCATATACATATTGCTTTGCATGATTCTATACAGCTGATGTGTGGTTTACCCATGTTACGCTAGATCATTGCATATCCTGCTACACTGGCAGAGGCATACAGTTTCATACATCATGTTAGTTTATTATGAGTTATTTGTACCAAAAAGTGTGTTGTGTATTAGATGTTGCCCCTGAATGTGAAAAGAGCCATGAGCCATCGAAAAGAGAAACAGAAAAAGAAAAAAAATAGAAAAAAAGAAAAAAAAGAAGAATAAAGAAAAAGGGGGCAACATTACTATCCTTTGTTCACACTTGTGCTCATGTTATGCACCTGCATTATTCATAGTCATCATTTGTGCTCATGTTTAGCACCTATACTCCATGTGAGAGAGTTTTCATGTTCTACTTGTATAACTATGTGGGGAATTTACACTATAGAACTTGGGTTGTATATTCCAATGATGAGCTCCTCAAAAGTGCTCTAGGTCTTCATGAGCAACCAAGTTGGATGCACCCCCACTAGTTCCATTGGAGAGCTTTCATACACATATAGCTCTATGTGCATCCGTTGCATGGCAATCACTACTCCTTACATAGCTTCGATCATAAGACTTCCTCTTGTCTAATGATCACTTATAGCTTTGTGAGACTTTCTTCCTTTGGCCTTCCAAACCCCCATTAATGTTCTCTTTGCCATAACATCATGGTGCCAATACCAAATGCTTGCGCTCACCGGTTGAGTAGACTTCGAAACAGTTGATTCATGACGTTCATGTTTATGTTTACTTGGCTGAATCCTTCTATGTTATGAAAATTTACTTGATGCTTGGTTTGAAGGATAGAACTCCTATGCTGGATACTTAAATCATCTTTAATGAACCTTGTACGGTTTCATGTCTTTGAAGCAATAGTTCATGAAAACTTTTAGCTTGTTTGACTCTTGCTTTGTCTTTTGATATCAACTATATACATTTGCCTTGAATGATTTGATCACAGCTTACATGTCTTACAATATTATGATCAAGATTGTGTGAAAGCATGTCTCCTCAGAAATTATTTGTTGTTATCGTTTTACCTACTCGAGGACGAGTAGAACTAAGCTTGGGGATGCTTGATACGTCTCCAACGTATCTATAATTTCTGATGTTCCATGCTTATATTATACCAATTGCTACATGTTTTATATACACTTCATATCATTTTATGCATTTTCTGGGACTAACCTATTAACAAGATGCCACAGTGCCAGTTCCCTGTTTTCTGCTGTTTTTGGTTTCAGAAAAGTACTTCTGCGAATATTCTCGGAATTGCACGAAACAAAAGGCCACGTCCCTATTTTTCCAACACGTACACGGAGTCCGAAGGAGAGACGAAGAGGAGCCAGGAGGTGGCCAAACCACCTGGCGGCGCGGCCCCCCTCCTGCCGCGCCAGCCTATGGTTTGGGCCCCTCGGGCTCCACCGACGCCGCCCCTTCGCCTATTTATTCCCCGAGGCGAAAACCCTAAAAACCAAGTCATATTTCCACGAAGAGTTCCGCAGCGCCGCCGCCATCGACGACAAGTTTCGGGGGACAGAAGTCTCTGTTCCGGCACGCCGCCGGGACGGGGAATTGCCCCCGGAGTCATCTCCATCGACTCCACCGCCATCTTCATCGCCGCTGCTGACTCCCATGATGAGGAGGGAGTAGTTCTCCCCCGAGGCTGAGGGCTCTACCGGTAGCTATGTGGTTCATCTCTCTCTCCCATGGTGTGATCTTTATGTGATCATGTGTATTGCTAGTATCGCTGAATACATTAATAATGTTTATGCTACTCAAGTGATTTTGTCTAGTTTCTGGAGTCATTGTGACAACACGGTATCAAGGTGACAGTGTGGGTACTTGTGTGACTCTATGAATAATTTAGACATTTATCATGGCTTATTCTTGGGAATTGTGGTGTTTGTTTACTCAGACTTTGAGGTGTGCTTTTGCAGCCCTACGCATAGTACTCTTGCTTCATCAAGAAGGAGAATAATCCCGAGTAGTATTTACTTGTGTTCAGTTGTGCTAATCTAGTTGAATATGTAGATGTTACTCTTTATCTATTATGCACTCTATAGGTTACTTTAATATGAACTCCGGTACTCTCCACGGTGTAAAGGTGACAGTGTGTGCACCGTGTGTGATTCCTTTATGACGTTGTGGCGCTTGTTTACTCCGGCTTGAGGTGTGCTTTTGTAGCCCTACACAATGAATGGTGTTTGTTATCCAACAAGAGAGTGTTTAAGAGTAGCTTTTATTTATTCAGTTATGAGATCATTGTTGAGAGTGTCCACTAGTGAAAGTATGATCCCTAGGCCTTGTTTCTAAGCATTGAAACACCGTTTATAACAAGTTCTGCTACATGTTTGCTTGCTGCCATCTTTATTTCAGATTGCAGTTACTACTTATAATCATCCCTATCACTTGTATTTCACTATCTCTTCGCCGAACTAGTGCACCTATACATCTGACAAGTGTATTGGGTGTGTTGGGGACACAAGAGACTTCTTGTATCTTAATTGCAGGGTTGCTTGAGAGGGATATCTTTGACCTCTACCTCCCTGAGTTCGATAAACCTTGGGTGATTCACTTAAGGGAAACTTGCTGCTGTTCTACAAACCTCTGCTCTTGGAGGCCCAACACTGTCTACAAGAATAGAAGCACACGTAGACATCACTCCTGCTGCTCTCTTACATGGAACCCGGAGTCTTGGCTTCAAACCACGGAGCAATTCTTGGTTTGCTCTCTCTACTTGACAATTGGCTTGTGGGTGAGAAACTGATGCAACATCCAAGCGTATGCCCTTCTCAGCACAGAATATCTCTGTCTCGCCAAGGGACATGTTTGTCCCATTATCTGTAATGATACTATGTGGATAACCGAAGCGGTATATGATCCGCTCCAAGAACTTCACCACTGTGATTGCCTCGCAATTTGTAACTGGCATAATCTCAACCCACTTGGTGAATTTATCTATGGCGACTAGGAGGTGTGTTTTCTTACATGGAGACATCTGAAAGGGACCCACCATATCAAGACCCCATACTGCAAAAGGCCATGTGATTGGTATTGTTCTCAACTCCTGAGCCGGCACATGAGCTTGCCTGGCATACCTTTGACATCCATCACATCTCTGGACCAAATATTCCGCGTCTGCCAGGGCAGTTAACCAGAAAAATCCGTGTCTGAAAGCTTTTGCTACCAAAGACCGGGACGAAGCGTGATGACCGCAGTCTCCCTCATGTATTTCTCTGAGATTTTTCTGTCCCTCCTCAGGGGAAACGCAACGTTGGAACACCCCTGAAGGACTTCTCTTAAACAGCTCTGTGCCAATGACCACATATGACTTGGCCCGGCGCACAATTTGCCGGCTATGACTTCTTGCACTGGTAACTCACCTCGCAGGAGATAAGTGATGTATGGCTCAGTCCACTCTGGTCTTTCATGCACATGAGCAACTAAATCTGAAACTTGATCCGGGCATCCCAGATCCTCTTCTGCTTCTATTTTGACTGATGGGTTCCATAGCTCATCCAAGAAAACGTTTGGTGGAACGGCTCTCTGCGTGAGCCGAGTCTCGACAAAGCATCTGCTGCCTCATTTTTCCTGCGATCGATGTGATCCACCTGATAGCCAGAAAAGAACCCGGCTACCTTGTCTACTTCTCTTCTGTAAGCCGCCATATTTGCATCTTTTCGGTCCCAAGTTCCAGACACCTGCTGGGAAACGAGGTCCGAGTCTCCAAAACAATGAATGCGCTTGATGTTCATCTCCTTTGCCATACGTAACCCATGAAGTAGGGCCTCATACTCTGCCACATTGTTGGAGCAATCAAAGTGAATTTGCAAAACATATTCAACTTTTCACCTCTTGGTGATGTGAGCACCACGCCGGCTCCTGATCCTTCGAGCTGCTTTGACCCGTCAAAATGCATGACCCAGTTTTTGGTGCTGGGTGTTTGCTGTGGCATGCTTAACTCTGTCCAATCATTAACAAAATCTACCAAGGCCTGAGACTTGATAGCGGTGCGTGGCTCATAACTGATGTGATAATCACCCATCTCTATCGCCCACTTGGCGATCCGTCCCGTTGCATCTGAGTTTCTGATAATTTCTGCTAGCGGGATCGAACTAACAACTCTGAATGGGTGCTCCAAGAAGTAATGCTTCAATTTCCGGGTCGCCATAAAAACACCGAAAACAAGTTTCTGCCAATGTGGATACCTCTGCTTGGTTTCTGAAAGCACTTCACTAACATAGTAAACCGGCCTCTGGACCGGGTGTTCTTTTCCTTCCTCTTTTCTTTCTACTACCACCACGCACTCACTGCACGTGGTCCTGCTGTAACGTATAGCAACAAAGGTTCCTTTGGAGCAGGAGCCGCCAAGATTGGCGCCTCTGCCAATGTTTGCTTCAACAACTCAAAAGCATCATCTGCTTCTTTGTCCCACACAAACTTATCTGATTTCTTCAAGAGCCGGTAAAGTGGTATTGCTTTCTCTCCTAACCTCGAAATAAACCGGCTTAGGGCTGCAATGCATCCCGTAAGCTTCTGAACATCAGCCAGCTCCTCTGGCTTCTTCAAACTCTGTATAGCTTTGATTTTTGCCGGGTTAGCCTCGATTCCACGCTGTGACACAATGTAACCGAGCAGCATCCCCGCTGGAACTCCAAACACACACTTGGTGGGATTGAGCTTCATCTTATACTTCCTCAATTAGCAAAAGTTTCCCTCAGGTCATCAATGAGTGACCCGGCTTTCTCTGACTTGATTACTACATCATCAACATAAGCATGCACGTTGCGGCCAATCTGCTTCGCAAAACAGTTCTGGATGCACCTCTGGTAAGTCGCCCCTGCGTTCTTCAACCCAAAGGTCATATTTTTGTAACAATACGCCCCAAAAGGGGTTATGAAAGCTGTCTTTTCCCAATCCTCCTCATTGAGCTTGATCTGATTGTAACCCGAATATGCATCCAAAAACACAAGAGCTCGCTGCCTGCAACTGCATCGATAATCTGATCAATACGAGGTAATGCAAAAGGATCTTTGGGACAAACCTTATTCAAACTGGTGTAGTCTATGCACATCCGCCATTCATTATTTTTCTTCAACACAAGTACCGGGTTAGCCAACCACTTGGGGTGGAAAACCTCCATGATAAAGCCCGCGGCCAAGAGCCGGGCTACCTCTTTTCCCACAATCTTTCTCCTTTCCTCATTCAATCTGCGCAAACCTTGCTTGACGGGTTTTGCCCGGGTTAACATGTAACTTGTGCTCAGCGAGTTCAGCAGGTACGCCAGGCATGTCACTAGGTGTCCATGCAAAAACGTCCTGTTCTCACGGATGAACTCGATGAGCGCGCTTTCCTATTTGTCAGTTAAATTGGACCCCACGGCGAACTGCTTGGAAGAATCGCCGGGTGTGAAATCAACCATCTTAGTATCTTGGGCGGGTTTGAACTTTTCTTTCTCTTCAGCCGTGGTTCTCTGTAACACGGTTCTATCAGCCGGGTCTACCTGAGACGTGTAGTACCGCAGCTCCTTCTGCACATGCTCGTTCTGCCAAAGCTGCATCACCATTGTCACACTGAGCTGCCATCTCCGGCTTCCATGAATAGTAATAACTCCGTTAGAACTTGGGATTTTCAATTGTAGATACACGTAACACGGCCTGGCCATGAATTTGGCAAAGGCAGGCCTTCCAAAGATAGCATGATATGGGCTTTCCAACTTCACAACCTCAAATGTAATTTTCTCCATACGAAACTTATGCTTGGACTCGCCAAACGCAACATCAAGTGTTATTTTTCCCTCCGGGCTATGTGACTTCCCAGGTACTATTCCATGAAATACGGTATTGGTTGGCTGCAACTGTGACCTTTTGAGATTCATACGCAAGAACGTCTCGTAGTACAAGATGTTGATAGCACTGCCTCCATCCATCAAACTTTATTCAGAACATAACCCGCCACCTGAGGTGCAACCACCAAGGCAAGGAGACCCGGTGTTTCAACGATGGGCGGGTGATCCTCTCTACTCCATGTTACTGGAACTTCTGAGTACTTCAAATATTTCGGTACTGCCGATGAAACCGTGTTAACTGCACGCTGAACCAACTTTTTCTCTCTCTTTGATGTATTGAGCGTATGAACGTGATACCCGCCAAGTCGCTTCGGGTTTTCCTGATAACCCCCTTGATTTTCTCTGTTCTGGTTGTTGTCAGGGTTGCCGGCTTCTGGATTAGCATTGGGCACGGGACCATTAGCCGGGTTACCTCCGCGGCCGGGTCCTCCACCGTTTCCTGCACCGCGCATTACCCTCTGGATTTCCATATTCTTCCATCTCTGCAGATCCACGCACTGCTCCAAGGAGTGATTGGCGGGTCTGCCATCTCGACTGTGACGCGGGCACGGCATCTTCATCGGATCAAAGTGACCCGGGGGACGCGGTGGCCCACGGTTGTTGTTACCTCCATTGTAGTTGTTTCCTCTGAAATTTCCATCTGTTCTGGGTCTCGCTGACCCGGTATTTGCGTTTGCAACTAGATCTGAGTTGTCCTCTGCGTGTGGCCTCTTGTGATAGTTGTTGTTGCTTGTTGTTGTTGTTGTTTCTTCCTCCATTGTTCACATTACCCTTTCCTTTGTCTTCCTCAGTTTCATCCTTGGTTTTATCTGTGTAAGCATGCTTGTTGGCTGCGTCCAACACTCTCCCATGGTTATATCATTTGCTCCTGGGCTGTTCCTCATGCGACTCATTTTCTGAACAACCGGGTCATATCTGCAATTCTTCTCCAATGTTGACATCGCGCTAGTTGGCAAAATATTGGTGGAAGAGTGGAGGATCTCTGTAATCCGGCGCATCCAATTGCGTGCTGACTCGCCCTTCCTGTGTACACACCGGTCCAGGTCCTCAATTGTGTATAACCTCTTGCACGTCCCATGGAAGTTCTTGATGAAAGCCGCCCTTAGCTGACTCCAGGAACTGATGGATTTCTCTGGTATAGTGTTGAACCACAACTTCGCTGCACCTTCACTCATCATTAGATACATGAACTTCGCACAAATATTTTCAGATGCATTACGAAT
This sequence comes from Poa pratensis, assembly GCA_947311845.1. Classification (NCBI taxonomy): domain Eukaryota; kingdom Viridiplantae; phylum Streptophyta; class Magnoliopsida; order Poales; family Poaceae; genus Poa; species Poa pratensis. The sequence continues at coordinate 60,267,305 of CAMZMU010000063.1, read as the reverse complement.
ACTCATAGCCATCTGTAACTATTTATCCATGTCTCAGGATCTATGCTAGGATCATAATTTGAAATTTTACTAGGTTCTTTGAACTTATCTGGATATGGCTCTGATCTGATGGAATCGATGAGGCACTTGGGACCCGCCATTGTTGATGCTACTTCAACGTGTCCTGCCCTTGCTACTTGCTGATTAGATACTGAACCCGCCCGTGGGATTTCTCCGGCTCCTCCGGCAGGTACCACGGCGGGTTGTACATTTGCTGCGCGCCTCGCCCTGGAGCTATCAACTATGGCCTGAGCTCTTGATGCTGCTGTGATACTTGATTTTGCTGACCCGCCGGATCCTGCTGCCCTGGGCTGCTAACCCGGCTGGCCTTGGTGACTCGCCATGACGACTCCTGGTACGACGGCTGTGAAAAGATGTTGAATGCAACGCGCTTTTCCGATGCGTAATTTGCTTGCTGGGCTACGGCCGTTCGTAGCATATCAATGGCGCGTCTTGCTTCTATTTCTGCAGGTGAATCGCCCAATGGAATACGATCTAGTGCAACTGTAGCCGCATATACGTTGTCAGCCGGGTTACTATAATGACCCGCTGGCGTGTGAAATCTGGGTTGTGGTGGTGGCATGGCTTCAATATCTCTGCCGGCTCCTCCGGTTGGTACAACTGGTGACCCGGCTTGCGCTGGGGCCGGGGGTTAGCCACCATCTGTCCTGTAGCTTGAACTGCAGGTGTTCCTCCAATCAACTGATCCTGCGGCGTCTGGAATAGATTAGCCGGGTTAATGTGACCACCACGGCCAATCAAACTTGTTGTCTCTGTTGCTGTTCTCTGGATCTATTTTCTAATGCTGTTGCCGCTTGCCGTAAAAACTCGTCCTGCTGATCCAACTGCCGCTACAGCGCTGCTTGCTGATCAAAACGCCGTTGTAACGATGCCATCTGCTGCTCGTAAGCGATGCGAGCCGGGTCTGTCGCCCTGACTTGCGCTGCTGCCACTGCTGGGGTCACAGGATTTGCTGTTGCTGCTGGAGCGCTTGGCAGGTCACTAAGGAATCGCGGTGGGGGCGGGTTAGGTAAAGCTGATGTTCCTTGACCCGTTGCCCTGTTTGCCAAAAATCCAAATGTGTTTCTGTATGCCGCTATAGTTTCTGACTCGGCACTAACTGACGCACGTTCTCCATCTACCCTGACCTGCTGTTGCTCCTGGATAACTGGTTCTCTGATCGCCAAACCCGACGCCGCTTGACCCGGCTGGGTTACTACCGCCAAAGCTGTTGTTGGGACTGGTTCTGTGTTGATTGCTGGAGCGGTGTAGACCGCAGCCCGGCGCACCGGACCTGGTTCTGACTCGTACTCTTCCTCTTCTACCTCGTATCCATAGCAATCCTCAAACAATTCCAAGATTGATTATGTATCATCATTGATCTGGCCACGTGGAGCCCAAGCCTGCTTTTCTGACCTGGCTCCCTGCGTGGTGTTTCCTGACTCGATCTCCGTCGTCCCAACTGATTCCTCTTCATCCGAGTGAACGGTGGTTCCTGCCTCAGATACAGAGTCAGAAAATTGCAGGGCGGGTTTCGATGTACCTATCATCCCCACGAAGACGTTGATCCGCCCGATCGAAATGACTGAGCCGGTCTCCAGTGAATCTGACTCTAGGCTCCACCCGAAATCGTCCACGACGTGCTCTCCTTGTAGATTGATCATGACCCGGCCAATGGCCAGGTTCTGCATGCCTCGCAAAGCTTCTCCCGTGATGATAACTTTTTTGACGCTTGCCCCACGGTGGGCGCCAACTGTCGTGGTTTTGTCACGGCAGATGTTACCGGGTGGTAACTTGAGATTGGAGGCAAGGCAGTCATATCGTTCGGGAGATTGTTTAGCTCGCTAGGGAAAAATGATGTATCTTGCTTCAGCCTCTCCATAGGATATAAAGACCTACTTCCAGCCTGGTGTTTCTCTATTCTCATATCGATCTCGATCACCCGGCGGATAACAACACCGGCGGGTTCCGAGTCTAGGTTACAAGGGTTTTCTCGCTGTAAGCTTGTATGTCTCAAGTCTCTCTAAAGTTCGTCCCGTTCTATGTCCCAGGAGCCGATTTATATAGATACCCGGGTCTCCTGGTCGATTACAAGGTAAGACCGGGTCACGCTCGAACTCGGAGTCCTAACCAAAGCCTAACTCATCTATCTTGGCCTCCAAGTCTTGCATACCGCCTCCGGGTCTTCTAGAACCTCCCTTGTTTACACCGGGTTACCGACAAACTCCTCGGTCCATCAATGTAGCCCGGCCCAAGATGATCTGGTGAGCCTCGCCAGTCTTTCCTCCTGGCGGGTCATAGTTTCACTATCCTTGGGCCTACTGGGTTATCTTTCCCCCAACAATAATCTTAGCAGGAGGATAGTATTTTCCTATGAAAGCATTTTTGCATTTAGTCCATGAATCAATACTATTTCTAGTCAAATATAGCAACCATTCTTTAGCACGTCCTCTCAAAAAGAAAGGAAAAAGTTTCAGTTTAATAATATCACCATCTACATCCTTATACTTTTGCATCTCACAAAGTTCAACAAAATTATTAAGGTGAGAAGCAGCGTCATCAGTACTAACAACAGAGAATTACTCTTTCATAACAAGATTTAAAAGTGCAGGTTTAATTTCATAGAATTCTGCGTTAGAAGCAGGTGGAGCAATAGGTGTACTGATGAAATCATTGTTGTTCGTGCTAGTGAAATCACACAACTTAGTGTTCTCAGGGGTACTCATTTTAGCAAAATAAAAACAAAACAGAAAGATAACAACTTGAAAAATAAAAGTAACTAATGTTTTTGTGTTTTTGATAAATAACGCAAACAAGACTAAATAAAAATAAACTAAGCAAGACAATAACAAAGTAAAGAGATTGGAAGCATGAAACTCCCCTTGCAGAAATCCTCTTGCTCCCCGGCAACGGCGCCAGAAAAAGAGCTTGATTGCGTGGATCACACGTTCACTGGGAGACCCCAAGAGGAAGGTATGAAGCAGTGTAGCAGCAGTTTTCCTCAGTATGAAACCAAGGTTTAATCGAACCAGTAGGAGCAAGAAATCACTTCTGAAGGTTGTCAGTGGCGCGCTGACGTGGAATCTGCACACAACACAATCAAACTACTTTGCCCCAATGAAACAGTGAGGTTGTCAATCTCACCGGCTTGCTAAAAACAAAGGATTAAACGTATGGTGTGGAAAACAGTAGTAAATTGCAGAGAATGAAAAGGAACATCGTTTGCAGTTGGTTGTATTATCAGTGTAAAAGAATGGACCGGGGTCCACAGTTCACTAGTGGTGTCTCTCCATAAAAGATAACTAACATGATGGGTGAACAAATTACAGCTGGGCAATTGACAAAATATTGAGCGCATGACAATGCATATATATGACATGATGATTACTATGATATTCATGTGGGCATTACGACAAAATACATAGACCGTTATCCAACAGCGTCTATGACTAATAATCCACCGCCAGGTTGTCATACCGAGTTCCCTGTTGGTATTAAGTTGCAAGCAACGGATAATTACATTAAGTAATGTGCGTAAAGTAAACAAATGCATTAGACTTAACGGCGTACCCTTAAGCTAAGCATCGGTTATTTTATCCCTAGTGGCAACAACACATCCACAATCTTAGAAGTTATTGTCACTCTCCCAGATTACCGGAGGCATGAACCCACTATCTAGCATAAATACTCACTCTTGGAGTTACAAGCATCTACTTGGCCAAAGCATCTACTAGTAACGGAAAGCATGCAAGATCATAAATAACATATAAGATAGATTGATAATCAACTTGACATAGTATTCAATATTCATCGGATCCCAGCAAACACAACATGTAGCATTACAATAAGATGATCTTGATCATGATAGGCAGCTCACAAGATCTAAACATGATAGCATAAAGTGGAGAGACAACCATCTAGCTACTGCCATGGACCCGTAGTCCAAGGATGAACTACTCACGCATCACTCCGGAGGCAGGCATGGTGATGTAGAGCCCTCCGGTGATGATTCCCCTCTCCGACAGGGTGCCGGGAAGAGCTTCTGAACCCTGTCGAGCTAGGGTTGACGGCGGTGGCGTCTCTGGAACTTTTCGTGGATAATGGCTCGGATGTTTAGAGTTTTCGCGTCGGGAAGAATAAATAGGCGAAAGGGCGGCGGCTGCGGAGCCACGAGGGCCCCACACCACCCCACGGCGCGGCAGGGGGGGCCCGCACGGCCCCATGGTGTGGGTGCCACGTGGCCCTCCTCCGTCTCTCCTCTGGACTCCGTCTTCGTGTTGGAAAAATAGGAGGTTTTGTCCAACTTTCGTCCAATTCCGAGAATATTTCCAGACTAGCTTTTCTGGAATACAAAAACAACAGAAAATAGGAACTGGCACTGTGGCATCTTGTTAATAGGTTAGTCCCTGAAAATGCATAAAAATGCTATGAAGTGTATATAAAACATGTAACAATTGGTATAATATCAACATGAAACATCAGAAATTATAGATACGTTTGAGACGTATCACGCGCCGAGGGAACAGTGCATCCCGCCGAGGGAATCGCCGCCGCCGCGTCGAATCTGCCGGTACTCCATTTTCCGGTCAAATTAACTCTTTTTTTCGTCGCTTCTAGGCGTAACTTGAGGTCTGGTATGCATTCCAGATGGATTTGACCCCGTGCACCGAGTTTTTTCTCTCCGATTCTTCCTCCTCCGATGACTCGGACGTAGAGGCCTTGTTCGAGAGTCGCCGGACGCAGATGGTGGTTGCGGCCCTCGCCGTCAAGGAGTTCGAGGACCGGTATAGAAGGACGCGACAAGGTTCCAAAGCTGGCCGCCTCTGCATCCCTCGGAACCGCTTCTACGGCAACCAGCTGCTCATGCGAGACTATTTCGACGAAAACCCGACATATCCGGCTCACATCTTCCGGAGAAGGTACCGAATGCGTCGTTCTCTTTTTGTGAAGATAGTTCAAGCTTGCGAGGCAAATTGTCGTTATTTTACCCGCCGACGGAATGCTGCGGGTTTGCTAGGATTTAGTGCTTATCAAAAGATCTCGGCCGCAATGAGAGTGATTGCATATGGCATTCCAGCTGACTACGCCGATGAGTATCTTCGCATTGGTGAGGATACTACGATCGAGTCGGTTCGAAGATTTGCCAAAGTGATCATTCGGGTTTTCGGCAAAGTCTATCTTCGAGCACCAAACGAAAAAGATATGGTGAGGTTGATGGCGGCAAATGAGAAGCGAGGTTGGCTGGGCATGCTAGGTAGCATAGATTGTATGCATTGGACTTGGAAAAATTGTCCCAAGGCTTGGCACGGGCAGTACTGTGGAAAGGGAGGTGATGCAATAATTGTGCTAGAGGCCGTTGCATCCGAGGATTTATGGATTTGGCATTGCTTCTTCGGTTTGCTGGGCATGCTCAATGACATCAACATTTTACAGAGGTCCCATCTACTTCGTAGGCTAGCAGAAGGTGATGCTCCGGCTTGCAACTACACTGTTAATGGACATGATTACACAAATGGCTACTATCTTGCGGATGGTATTTATCCTACTTAGTCTACATTTGTGAAGACCATCTCCAAACCAAAAGGAAAAAAGAAAGTTGAATTTGAAAGGGCACAAGAGGCGTGCCGAAAGAACATAGAGAGAGCATTTGGTGTTTTGCAATCTAGGTTTGCCATTGTTCGAGGACCTGCCCGTTTTTGGGATAAGAATATTCTTAAAAACATCATGACATGTTGTGTGATTCTTCACAACATGATCATTGAGGATGAAAGGGGCTTGAACTTGGATTTGTCGTATGACAATGTTGGTAGCCGTGTGAAGCCAGCTAGAAACCCTGATTGCGTAGAAGCATTTCTTCAGACGTACAGGGAGATTGAGAATGAGGACACACACAAGCAGCTGCAACTAGACCTCGTTGAGCACACATGGCAGTTGCACGGGCAGTAATTTGTCTACTATTTTCTTCATGGATCATCATTTTTCATTTCATTTCATTTTATTCATGTATGATTGAAACAATTGTTTCCATTAAGCACTATTCTTGTATTGGATTATTGTTGAGTCGACATTTTATTGCAATAATATGGATTATTGGTTGAGCTACATAATAATTTTTATTGTCAAATGGATCATCTTTGGTGAAATGATGAAAACTGTGTGGTTTAAAGGTTCGCGAAACGACGCGCGCCATAGCAGTACCCGTAAACAGATCCTCAACAGAGGATCTGTTTACGGGTACTTCTATGGCGCGTGTCGTTTTCGCGCAAAAAATACGACGTTCGCGAACCTTATAATGGTTTTAAGGTTTCGCGGTTGGAGTGCTCTGTTAGACATGCTCTTAGTGCATTTCCATGCCTTTTCCTCGTTGAGGAGAAAACACGGCGACGCTGGCGCCCTGCCTGGCAACGCGGAGTTTGTTCGAGATTTTAGACGAACTGCAGTGGATTTTGTTCGAGATGATAATCTATTTGTGACAATTAGTTGGGCTGTTACCACTGCACTGGGTCTGCAACGCGGAGTTTGTTCGAATTTGCTTGCCACCTTAAAGCCCTGAACATATAAATTTTATGTATAGACGAATGGCCCAGCTATAAGAACTCAGACTTCAGCCCATACAAATAAAACAGGTTGGTTCAATGACCATGCGGGTCTGCGGGGTGCTCCTATACGCCGCCCTTAGCGATGCGGGGGCATCGCACCACATTGCTATATGGCCATTCCAAATAAAACCCAAAAGAAAAGGTATTGTTTATTTTTAAATTTTAATAAATCTTATAATGTTTATCAGGTTGGTATTGATTCATGAAAAAATAAGTTCAAATGGTGTTACAAAAGTTGAACCCGTGACCATTGTTTTAAAACCTTATGAACATTTTTCATATGAGTGTACATTTTTGTAATCTTCTGAAACTATTTTCTTAACCATGTGAACATTTTTTCAAACAGCTTGAACATTTCTTTTGACCCTTGAACATATTTTTAACATCTCAAACATTTTTTTTCAACCATGCATAACATTTTTGTAACCATGAACATTTTTCACAATGTAAACATTTTATAATATAAAATAGAAAAAAGAGAGAACAAAAGGGAAAACAAAACTAAACAAAAATAAAAATAAAAATAAAATCAGAGCAAATTCCGGTTTTTACACCCTAGTTGGACAATTTTGATGCTAATTACCCCCATTCAGTAACATTTCATTCTAATTACCCAATTTAGTAAAAGTTGTGCCAATTTTTGCCCCCTCTATTTTTTTTAGCGATTCGCTAGCTGTTACCGACCGTCAGGTACATGTGGCGTGCCATGTAGGCTATTTTCTTGTATCGTGATATGACCCAGGGGACCGGCGGACGTACCCACTCCGACGTGGCGTCGCTCTAGACGTTGCCGATAATGTACCATGTCAACCCTGGTTGCTACCGCCAGGGCGGCGGGGTTTGGCCAGCTCATGTTCATCGAGCCGAACACAGGCGATGGGACACAAAACTTAGCTAATTAATCGATCGGCTCTCTAGTCCCAGCAGTCTTTTATCGTGTAATGTTTCTCTCTACTTGCTCTGATTCAGTTGTACCACGACAGGTTCAGTAAAGGTTCTTACATCTTTGACCTTAGTTCACACTTCACAGTGGTGTGTGATTTCTGCTCATCCCATCCCCACTCTCTTGCTCTACTCACACATGTTCTCGTTTCTTTGACCTTAGTTCACGGTGGCACGGCTGCTCTGCTCAGTGTTGTTAATTTTAGTTTCACTTCCAATTCCATGCTATTATTGAACATATTCCAACGAAATTAGCAGTTAGTTTTGTGTATAATTTATAGATTGTAAGTATTATAACTGCATCGGGTAGTTAGTTTTGTGCCCCGAGTGGTGTACGTAAATACTTAGATGGGGTAAAAATTGACACAACTTTTACTAAATGGGGTAGTTAGGATGAAAATTTCTTAAATTGGGTAATTAGCGTCAAGATTGTCAAACTAGGGGGTAAAAACTGGAATTTACTCATAAAATCACAAGAGGAAAAGGAAAACCAAAACCAAAAGAAAAAATAAAGAATGAAATCTGAAAAAAGAAAACAATAAAACATAAAAAGAAGAAGGGCAGTAATGTCGCTTAGAGCGGCATATAGGATTTGTGACTCCGCGGCATCTCTTTGAATTTTATGAGTAAGCACACCACTTGTCATAGAACTTGTTTGGGACGAGCTCTTTTCTCAATCATTTCTTGGAATATTTTTAAAGCCATCATATAACTTTGGTTTATAAGCAAATCGGTCAAATTCTGCCTGGCGGGTGGAAACAACGTGTTAGTGGCTTGTTGTATAGGCTGATGGGCCGGGTCACGTGTGGCATACGTGACGAAGGGGTCGGGTGATTTGTTTTATGAAAACCGACCCCACAATCTTGTCTTTCGACCAATCTCGTCCCTAAGAATTCACCTCCTCGATTGCGGCACCATGAATGAGAGGACCAACCGCATCACCTTTTGGTTTACAAGATTTTTGCTAAAGTTGGATTTACGCCTAATTCACATTGAGTAGACCATGTTATTGTGAGAATTCTGAATTCATGTGTTGTGGGACGGTGACATCAAAGCCAAACGAGGACGACCAACCTGATCTTTCCGCTAGGGAAGGGTCTTAGGCTAGTACTTCCTGATTATGGCAAGTCCTCATTCTATCTAATTAAACCTTTTGGGGGTAGATATTGATAGATCCGAAGTTGAGCTTTTGGAGGGCGTTTTAGTTTAATTGGTCATGCGCTTGTTAGATGATTCCAAATATGTTGAGTGGTCCAATGAGTTCGTAATTTCAGTTCCATGCAGAGGTAGATTTGGCTCAACTCACAATTCCAGTACATGTTGAAGTTTTTAGTGGTTCATCCAATTTCCACTAAGGTTCTACACAATAAAGGACGAAAACAAGCACTATGTAGCATCTATTAACAATTTAGAATGAACAATATATCTATTATATATTAAAAGTAGATGATGGGCTTACCAGAAATTAGAGAATTCCCTAGAAAATCCCACATTAATCAGAAACATCTGGCCACTTATTTTCCAGTTAAACAAACAACAGCCGTCTGATCTGCGTAAAAGTCATGCGCACGTACGTGAAGCAATTGGCACGCACGTCAAACAGGCACGTACGTCAAACAACCGTACAACAATATACACGACCTACACAACAAGACGTGGGGCCACATGCGGAATAACCATACCCAGCAAACTCTACAATCGTACGAGCACAAAACTCTTATGTCATCTTTCTTTTTTATCTTTTCGAGTATACACGTTTTCAATCTCCACATCACGCACGACCCAAACAGACTGCCTTAAATATCAACTGACTTTCCACCAGCACGTACCTCCAACATCCTGTTCATCTAATCCAGCTTCGTTGAGCGAACGCCTTGGCAAGCATCCTAAAACTTCAGCATCAGTTCTCCTAACCGCTGGCATCTGATTCGTGTGGCTTCAGAATCAGGTCTCCTCGACTGCTGCCATCAGATTCGTGTGACCGCCTTTGTCCACCAACCGTGAAACACCCATCAGGTATCATCATCTCAATCTTCATAGTCATACCTCCTCTATTGTCATCAGATATATGTAGCTCGCCACGCCAAGTGACACCACCACCTTCAGTATCCATGGTATAGATTGATGACCTGACGAACTAATGAGGGATTAGTGATCTCTTTAACCATACCCAATGCCCATGCAGAGAGATTGCACATATGTAATCTGTAGTTACTAATATTTTCTGTACACATATGTAATCTGTGGTTACTAATACTTTCTGTACATGGTTTGGTTGCAAAAACTAGAAATCATAGTATACCTACAGTTATTGTTATTTTGTAATTAATAACACCTCAATCTTCATAATCACATCTCCTCAATTGTCATCGGATATATGTAATTGGATACGCCAAGTGACACCACCAACTCCAGTATCCATTGTATAGATTGATGAACTGATGAACTTATGAGGGATTGGTGTGATATTTAACCATACCAATGCCCATGCATCGAGATTGCACATATGTAATCTGTAAATATTTGAATTAACCTTTTCATGTATTAAATCTCGAATTAAAACGTAATCTATGTATCACAGATTACTAAATACCCCCGAGCAATGTTTGAAATCTTAGACGTAGTATTGTTATTTCTATAGACGTAGTATTGTTATTTCTGTAATTAATAACATGATTATTTATGCTTGTAAAACCTCGGACAGTATGGCACCTACATTGCTGAATGCACTGACTACAAGAACGGAGGCATGTACAATCAAGGTCAAAGTTTTAAGGCTTTGGGATGCGATGAACTTATCGACTAATGAACAGATTAGCACTGATATGATTTTAGCTGATAAGAAGGTATACTTATTAGATATCTCATTATCTGATTTTAATAGTCTACTTGATTCATAGGTTCGTAATATTTTCTTTTTGTGTAGGGCAATACGATCCATGCTTCATTTGGGAACAAACTAGCCAATAAGTTCAAGACAAAAATTAAAGAGGACTCCGTCTACATATTTAAGTCTTTCAAAGTTTGGGAGTATGAAAAATTTCGACCATTGGAGAACAATCTCAAAATAAATTTCCTTTTTGATACAACAGTCAAGGAAGTTGATGAAGACAAAACAAAGTTTTTAAACTACTACTTCGAGTTTGCTGATAGTGATACCTTGGAGAGTAGGGTAAATGTTGACAAACAATGTTCAGGTATGTAAATCATACATATGAAAAAGGAAAAATTTGATTGAATTAGATTTATAAATACGTTTTCTATGCAGATGTGATTGGGTTACTTACGGCGATGGAACCAATAAAAGAAATACAGAAAAACAAGGGGACAAGCCGGGAGCAAAGTACAAACATCCGCGAGATTGAACTCCTTCTGCTAGAGTAAGTAATTTTAATTAAAATACATATTTTAATTTACATATTTTAGAAAACTCACTCACATGCTTAAAATCCTTCAGTGGTGAGAAGATCAGAATTAGTCTATGGGGAGATCGTTTATCAAATATGTTAAATGAAGATCTCTTGCAGAAACAAACCATCGTGATTGTCACTTCGAATTTGGTTAGAAAATTCAACGGTGAGGACTTAATCTCTTTGTGTATGCAAAAAAATCTAATGTTACTGATCATTTTAATTCGACCAGGGTTATCTTTGCGCACAACAAATGCGTCTAAAGTTTACTTTGACATTGAGATACCAGAGACGGAACAAATCATCGAGAGGTATGATATAATAATGAAATTACTTCTAAATATTTTGAAGTTACAACTTATTTCTTTATTCCGTAAATTTATTATAGGCATTGTGAAAGAGATGTCTTACCAATGATGCTAGAAGTTGATGAAAGCAACAAAGGAATGATTGAAGAACAAATGTTTTACAATAGAAAATCATTAAAGGAAATTACAGAACTACGATATGGTGACGTGCAAAAAAAGGTCTATGTCTAACCTTTATCATCATGTATATTTTTGCCTATTCTAATTTTGTTAATTTGTCTAATCATTTAGCTAATATGTGAAATTAGGAATTTGTATGCACAACCAAAGCAACAATTGATGAGATTCTAGCAGATAAAGGATGGTGGTACATGGCATGCAAACTTTGCTATTCTGGAACAAGAAAGGAAAAGAATAACTATATTTGTAATGCGTGTAATGATATAACTGAAAAAGGAGATATACGGTAAGTATGATCTTTATATTAGATTGTGTTTCAGTGATTTATAATTTTTAATACCAGGTACCAATAACACTATCATATTAGGTACCTGCTTAAACTGAAGGTAAGCGATGAGACGACAACAACAACATTCGTGATGTTTAATGAGGTAGCACAGAAACTTCTAGGTGGCATAAGTGCAACTACCCTTCTAGAGGAAGTTGGATGCCACGCAATTCCAGATGCTATTCAAGACCTTTGTGGTACAGAACTCATATTTCGACTTAAGTTGAATTCAAGGAATTTGCAAGAGTGCATGGAAAATTATAAAGTGAGCTACACTTTTGAACCCAAGGACAAGTTTGAGATGGAATATTTAAACGAAAGAAGTGAAGAGGTATCCTAATTTACATTACATACTTTTAAAATTGTTTATGAAATTCTAACCAGTACGTTCTTTATAGGACATACTACAGAACCAAGGAGCACATGATTCTTCAGATTATGTTACGCAGAAGTCAGACAATAAGGTATTGCAACTAAAAAAGTTTTACTATGACAAGTATCCTTATACATTAGTTTTATTTTAACACTATCACAATTGTTTATAGGGAAAGAGCTCCTCCAAAACAGCAGCAAAGTTTCAGAGGAATAATAAGCGTGAAAAAGAAATCTCTACATCGTCTCTTGAGAAAAGAAAATATTATGACAACGAGGTACTGTATTGGGAATTTTATATGTTTGTATATCAAGTAACAAATTCTTAGTCTAAACATTTGTATACATATCACATAACAAAAAATGCAGGGCGAGTCAGAAAGTGCTTCAGATAAAATTGAGGGAGAGAGGAGAAACAAGAGACATAAAAAGGATTTGAAAAACATGACTTCTGGATATGGTCAAAAAGTTTGTACAGAGAATAAACTTTTTGATGATGAGGTATTCTACTGTAATACTTTGCAACTCTTAAACATATTATAAATACCTATTATCATTATGGAATGCAAAAAATGTAGGTACAAAGATCTGAAAAGAGAGTGTCGAACAGTCAAAATTCATGTTCCAATGTAATTATAATAGAAGATGATTCAGATAACGACCTTACACATGTCAAAAGTCGAACGCACAAGAAATTTAAAAGATTAGTGAAAGGAAATATAATCAACAGTGAGGTACCCTTACTTAAGTATAGAAGTGCATAATTTTACATGTTGCTTCAAAGATAATTTATTTCTTTGTATGAAAATAATGGTGTTGTATCTTATAGGTAAAACAAGAAGAGAAAGAAAAGGGTGAAATCACCGCAACTAATGATGATTTAAGCATTGAAGCATTGAATGGCCGTACAAAATCTAAAAAAGGTATGAAAGAGAAAAAAAACAGAAAAATATATAAGAAGGATAAAGAAGTTGATACCAAAAGACTTCGGGAGGATGAGGTATTATATTGAAAATACATTCATATTTATATCTACTAACTATTTTCTGGTATCACAGATCATTACATGATAGTTGTTTTAATAATATTTCATAGGAAGAACAGCGACACAAGAAGAGGTGCAAAAAAGGTGTGAGAGAGGAGAAGCAGCACAATAGCCGTACAAAAAATGTGAAAGAGAAAACAAAAAGTAAGACATGTAAAAAAGTGGCACAGACGTTCTTTCCCAAGAAAAGCAAAAAACATATTACAAAAAGACTTCTGAAAGATGAGGTAATCCATCGAAAATATTTTTCATTTCAAAAATATATTACATAATATTTTGTATGATGAATCAATATCAAACTTTAAGTCTACATTGTGTTATTCCATCATATAGGTACAAGAGCAAGATAGTGAGGAAATCACCAGCATGAATGTTGGCTGCACAACTGAAGATATGGCTAAAGAGGTACTCCAGTTAATAAAGTGTTTGTTATATATAATTTTTTTTTAAACTATGTTACATTGTAATTACGGTAATCTATCTTACAGGAAGAAAATGAAGAAAATGTTACAAATTCTGGTGGCAGCAATAAAGATATTAATACTGAGGTACTTCTACAGAAAAATCAGTGTATATTTATTATAATAGTTCATTACAAATAAAATTGTTTCTCTGCAGGTAAGAGAGGAAGAAAGTCCTGAAATCAACAGTACAAAACGAAGTAAAAAAGTTAGCAAGGTATATATCACGATGATGCATACATTTAATGTTAACCATGTTTCAGTTGTAACATTTCTTTTGTATTTTTACAGACAGCAAAGAAAAACCATTCTGAGAACAATGGTAGTATCATCAGAAATGAATATGTTCAAGCACGGGATGGAAAAACTACAAGCAAAATGAAGAAGGACAAACTGCAAAACTAAGCAAACAGAATCATCCAAAGACAAGGATATGCTGCAAGTCTTGCATCCCAATAAACATCAAGACAGACCAAAAAGGATTAGGAAAGCGCCTGATTTTTACACAGGCTAGGCAGGAGACAGTACAAATATATTCTAGAAACTCTATATACTTAGAAGAAATTTGGATTTGTAATGAAACAATGTTTATTTTATGTTGTAGAGAAGACATTATTTGTAATGAGTGAATGCAAACTTATCCACTTCTGATTCTATGAATGTTTAGTCATTGTTGTCTCAGCCAAGTGCATGTAAGCAACGATCAGTACAAACCAAAGCATACGTTAAATCAAGATTCAAATAAGGAAGTGTAAGAAAACAAAACTACTTACATACATAGAGCTTACCTTGCCTGCACACTCGCAAGGCAGAGGTCGCCGGAATCTTCTTATGAGCCCCACTGTTGGTCGCTTCACCCTCTTTCTGCACTTGCTTAACCTGCAAAGGCCGCAACCTTTGATGTAACCATGAGTTGACTCAAATGAGTTGGAGCAATAAAAGAATGACCTAAGCGGATTTCGGAAATATATTCCAAGAAGAGGTAAGGGAAATTCACGAATAGGGAGAGCCATAGAGGAAACTCTGATTGCGAGCATTATTTTTTCCAGGAAACGGGCTGATTCAGGTCTTTTGGTTTCCCCTAGATACGTTTATGTGGGCCACTTTCTAAATAGGCCCATGGCAACCAAAAATGCAAGGCCAGCCATGAATTAGGATCCACGACTAACTTTTTTTAAAGTAGAATAACGTGTCCTATCTCAAAACCCTCAACAAACAAACGTGTCATATCTCCAAAAGGAGATCGTGAGATACAAAACTTTAAAAAGAGACAGTAATCAGGACGACTACCTCCTATATAAGAAAACACCGTACCCTTAAAAACTGGGAAATCTAATCTGCGTTTGATCACATCTTCAACACGTCTTCAATTCAAGGTAACACAACAAAATCCAGTACTTTCGTATATTCTGATGTATTTTTACATTGCCATTCTCAATTATAATCTAATTATAGATCTATGATTTGATTGGCTTCCAGGTAACTAACCGCAATCACAGACTTCAAGATTCATCTTCTTCAGTTCTTCAAGCCAAAGGGAGTATCATCAGGTAAGGCGTTGATCATGCAAAAATCTTTAGAAACTGTAACAAAAATATTTAAGCAAGTTTAAGTTAGAAACAAAAGGAAGTTCAATTTATTATCAAAATCAAGAGCAAATTTGATTTTGTATTCAGATCTATCCATAAGTTTGCCTTGCGATGTGATTATATAGACGACTATTCTATATGTACTTACGATGACCGATTACAATCTCAGTGTTCACTAAATCTGCCCTCTAACTACAACGCTAGAATCCAGGTTTTAACCGCAATAGCTGGTCCTAAAAGCTCAGTTTCAGTGTCTCCAAAAGGTAGTCACAATATTCTGCTATCACATCATACTTGGAATTCAAAATCATCTGTTAAAAGTTTCCTGATTTTGTTCTTCTGCAGGAGGAAAAAATGAAAAGAAAAGGTGGGCCGCATAGCAAAGATTTTGGGAAACCTGCCAAGATGGTCAAAACCAACGAAATAACCATTCCTTCAAGGTGATCAGTTACTAATCATGAATTTGTAATAGCTACTACACACCTAAACTAATCAAATAGGGCTTATGTAAATATGTGTTTGCAAGTTATTTAGATTTGGCCAGGTTAACTCACTTTTTAAATTAATATTATATTGATTACAGAGAAACAACAAGAAGTGCAAGATTGGCAAGGAGAATTAAACTTAAAGAAAAAAAAACAAGGAAAAATTGCCACTAAATGAACAAGTGCCAACCTGCACAGCTTTATCCGAGAAACAATGTATGAATGAGGAGAGGTAAGCAAATCTTCACAGAGTAATTTCCTTATATGTATTGTCACTTTGTGTATATACTTTTTAGATTTCAATTGATTATTTTTTAGTTTATGTGATGCTACTTCTAATAGTATATACTAGAACCAATATTACAACTTTTCTACTATGCACATAAAGGTTATGAACAGACTAGAAAATATTTTATTTTTCTATAGTCCCTAAAATTAGGACGACGTGTCTAAGCTATCTTTATGATGAATTCTAAACAACATTCTACATATGGTTATTATGTCATGATACACGTTTAGCTCTAAACTTTTTTATTCTCAAATTCATGATAGCACATCTAAATGTACTACAGCTAAAGCAAGACTAGAGAAAAGTATGCATTGTTGGATTGCAACGGGAGTAATGTCTAAATCAAATTTCTATATGCAGGGCAAGTTATTCAGCAGAGAATGCTAGAGAAGCAAGACTAAATAGGAAACGAAAAATGCAAAGAAAAAGCAATGAAAATCCATTGCCCAAGAAAAATCTGATCAACCGTCAGTCTGGTAAAACTACAAGGTAAGTTAAAAAAACAGTGAACAATTTAGATATTTAATAATATTATATTTATATGGTATGCATGTGTACAGGACTACAAGAAAAACCAAGAAAGCAACATCAAAATCAAGGGGGAAAAACGATACACCTGATATGTAAGTTCTGTTAAGTATGATTGTAGTATGAACAACAATAGTAGTTTTTAACAGTTCAAATTCTTCTAAATATCTTGAACAGGACATCACAAAGGACTGATATGAAAATTTGGAACTTCGGAGTACCAACCTGCAAGTGTGAACACTGTAAGGCACTTTTCTGGTATGAAGAACGAACTAAAGGAAAGGGGAAAAGCACACCAACTTTCGGACTTTGCTGCCAACAGGGCAAAGTTGATTTGCCACCTATAAGAGAGCCACCTGCTTACCTTATGAAATTGCTAAAGAGAGATGGTGGGAAGAGATCAAAAAACTACATGGAGAATATCAGATTGTACAACTCCATGTTTGCTTTCACATCAATGGGAGGAAAGGTTGACAAAGCAATAAACAATGGCAGTGGACCATATGTTTTTAAAATGAGTGGTCTAAACTATCACAAAGTTGGTACTCTGCTACCTGAAGGTGAAGATAAGCCAAGATGGTCACAACTGTACATCTATAACACTGAAAATGAGGTAAATAATAGGATTGTGGCATCAACATCAGAAGATAGAAGAAAGTCAATAGATCCGCACACTGTTGAAGGCCTAAAAAATATGCTGGACAAAGAAAATGTACTAGCAAAAACATTCAGAATGGCAAGGGACAGATTCAAAGAGGGTGACTATCAAAACGTCAAATTGAAGCTAATCAATAAACGTCAGGCAAATGGACGACCACATGACATGCCACCTGCAACTGAAGTTGCAGCTTTGATTGTGAATGATTCAGCAGATACAAAAGGACGTGATGTCATTATTCAGTACAAAAACATGAAGCCAAGAAGAATATCAGAGAACTACCCAAAATTCATGGCTATGCAATATCCACTACTATTTCCCTATGGAGAAGATGGGTACAGAGAAAATATACCTTACATATTAAGACAAGGAAGAGAATTCAAGAGGAAGAATGTCACAATGTTGGAATACTATGCGTACCGTCTACAACAGCGTACTAATCAATCGATGCACTTGCTCATGTGTGAAAAGCTTACATTACAGTACATCGTGGATGCCCTTGCATGCATTTTGCAGTACAGGCTAGAGTGGATCAGAAGACATCAAGGAACCCTAAGGACGGAACTATATGCAGGCTTGCAAGACGCAATAGAGAGAGGAGATACAAGGGCTGACCAAGTAGGAAAGAGAATACTACTGCCATCTAGCGTCACAGATAGCCCAAGATACAAAGCACAAAACTTCCAAGATGCCATGGCAATATGCCGCTGGGCTGGATACCCAGACCTATTTGTGACATTCACGTGCAACGCATCTTGGCCAGAGATTCAATATATGCTAAATGAAGTAGGGCAAACAGCATGGGAGAGACCGGATATTGTTGACCGAGTGTTCCACATAAAGCTGAAGGAGTTCATGAAAGACATAAGAGAAAGGGAATACTTCGGAAAAACACTCGCAAGTAAATCTACTTACTTTATCACAACTTATAGTTTCTTTCTATAGCAAGTGACCTAACATTTACTTATAAAATTTGCAGTTATATACACAATAGAGTTCCAGAAAAGAGGCCTCCCGCATGCTCACATAGTCATATTCCTTGACAAGAAGGAGAAGAAACATAAAAATCCAGATCCATCATGGGTAGACAAGATAACCAGTGCTGAGATCCCAGATAAGGATATCGATCCAGAAGGATATGAGGCTGTTGGAAACTTCATGATGCACGGACCATGTGGTGCAGCCAACACGAAATCGCCATGCATGGTCGATAACAGATGTACAAGAAAGTTCCCAAGAAAGATGAACACCAATACAACCATCGATGAAGATGGATACCCAGTATATAGAAGGCGAGAGGACGGAAGATACATAGAGAAGGGAGGTGTAAAATTGGATAACGGATATGTTGTCCCATACAATAGAAACCTACTGGTAAAGTATCAAGCACACATAAATGTCGAGGTGTGCAACATGTCTCTATCGATAAAATACCTCTTTAAATACATAAATAAAGGTGATGACCAGGCAACAGCAATGATAGAAAATGATGAGATCAGGAAGTACCTCGAATGCACATATATATCAGGAAACGACGCATGTTGGAGAATATTTCAGTTTGAGATGCACTTCCGAGATCCCTGTGTTGAAAGATTGCCTTTCCACCTGCAGAATGAGCAACAAGTCATTTTCTCAGATTCTACAGATTTAACAAAGATTGTACGAAAAGAAAGAGTAGGAATCACAAAATTTACACAGTGGATGGAGACAAACAAGATGTGTGAAGAAGCCAGAAAACTAACATATGCAGAATTCCCGTCAAAATGGGTATGGAATAAGAAACAGACAAAGTGGACCAAGAGGAAGAAAGGAAGATCAGTTGGAAGGATATATTATGCCCATCCAGCAAGTGGTGAAAAATATTACATGCGAATGCTACTTAACGTTGTCAAAGGATGCACATCTTTTGAAGACATAAGAACTGTCAATGAAGTTGTACACACATCATACAAAGCAGCCTGCGAAGCACTAGGATTTCTTGATGACGACAAAGAGTGGCTTGACTGTATCAAAGAGGCATCACATTGGGCGACCGGAAACCAGCTAAGACAGCTGTTCACAACCATCCTATGCCACTGCGAAGTTACAAGTCCTAAACTCATGTGGGAATCATGCTGGGAAGTTCTAAGCGAAGACGTGGAGTACAGACAGAGAAAACTATTGAACTATCCTACACTTTGCCTAACAGATTCACAGAAGCAACGACACGCGTTGGTAGAAATAGAGAAGCTTATGAGACAAGCTGGAAAGACACTTAATGAATATCCTGGAATAGATCTTCCAAATTCCTCGGAGATAAAGGAACTTGGAAACAGGCTGCTTAATGAAGAGATGAGTTACAACAAACAAGAGCAGAAGGAAGAGCACTTGAGGATCTTTGGTAATCTTAACTCTGAACAGCTCAATGCTTTTGATTCAATAATGGAATCAATCGACAAAGATTTGGGGAAACAAATATTTGTGGATGGATCTGGTGGGACAGGTAAGACCTACCTATGGAAGGCAATCACAACCAAACTGCGTTCAGAAGGCAAGATAGTACTAGCAGTAGCGTCATGTGGTATCGCAGCCCTCCTTCTACAGGGAGGTAGAACAGCTCACTCAAGGTTCCACATCCCACTAATCCTTACAGAAGAGTCAACATGTGACATTAAGCAAGGTACACACTTGGCAGAACTGTTAAATAAGACATCACTGATACTATGGGATGAGGCTCCAATGGCAAACAAGATATGTTTCGAGGCACTAGACAGAACTCTTAGGGACATATTAAGGCATAAAAATGAGAACAGCAGTGAGAGACCATTCGGTGGAATGACTGTGGTTCTAGGTGGGGACTTTCGCCAGATACTGCCAGTTATTCCAAAGGGAAGAAGACACAACATAGTCACTGCATCCATTAAAAGGTCATATCTTTGGAAACACTTCCATATAAAGAAGCTAACAAAGAACATGCGACTAAGTAGCATGACAGATGATGAAACTGAGAAACGAAGGGTAGCAGAATTCGCAGAATGGATTCTCAATATTGGCGATGGAAAAAATACATCACCAGAAGGTGAGGAATTAATAAAAATCCCAAGTGAAATACTACTGAAAGAAGGAAATGATCCAAAAAAGGTGATTGTGGAAAGCATATATCCAAATTTGAAGGAGAGATATCGCCAACGAGAATTCTTGGAAGAAAGAGCAATCTTATGTCCAAGGAACGAAACAGTACGCGAGATAAATGAATATATAATGGATCAATTAGAAGGTGAAGAGAAAACTTATCTAAGTTGTGATACAGTATGCAAAGCAACAACCTTAAATGGTGAAACGGATCTACTATATACAACGGAATTTCTAAACAGCTTACCGTTCCCTGGAATCCCAAATCACGAGCTAAAACTAAAAGTGGGCCTACCAGTGATGCTCCTACGTAATATCAACCAAAGTGCCGGGTTATGCAATGGTACTAGGATGACGATTATTCAACTTGGAAGAAGATTCATCGAGGCACAGATAATAACAGGAACTCATGTTGGAGAAAAAGTCTATATTCCGAGAATAATAATGTCACCAACAGAATCAGCATGGCCATTCATTGTTAAACGGAGACAATATCCTATTTCGGTGTGCTTTGCTATGACGATCAATAAAAGCCAGGGGCAATCTCTAAAGAAGGTTGGACTATATTTACCTAAACAGGTTTTTACACACGGACAACTATATGTAGCATTCTCAAGAGTGACAAGACGGGATGGGCTGCGTGTAATGGTCACTGACGAAGATAGCAAAGACAATGATGTTGTCAAGAACATAGTCTACACAGAAATTTTCTAAAGGTATGACAAATGGAATCGTTTTACAAACCTTCCAACAACATAATTTCACCAAAAAAGACTTATCATACTTACCAGTTCTTATGCATTATGTCGCAGGATGGATATGACCTACTACTCTACCGAAAAATAAGTATTGTGCTTCAGGATTCTATTATTTTGCATAGTGGCCAGTCAGAATATATTTTTATATTAATTCCTTCAATTTGTCCGCCTTTCAGAAGAAACTTACATATAGAAATTAGTAATATATAAAAGAGTGTACCCATGTGATTTTATACTCTATGCTTTTATTGCTCATAGATAGATATTCATGAACCAAAATCTAAACGATTACATATTTAAATGAATCAAAAAATAAACACCAACTCATTTTGTTACATATGTATGAGGGGTAGGGGCGGGGGGGCCTAACACTGCCGATGCCGGTCCCAAGCCCGGAAAAAAGTGGAGGGGGCATTAAAGAAGACTCGATGAAATTCTGTATTTCCTATTTCATTTACGACTTGCACTTTGCTCTTCTCTGTTATATTACTATATATCCTCTGCTGCAGATTACTGACTGCAAGCAAATAATGGCTTCAAGTCGAACTGGTACCAATCCAACAACAAAAGGAACACAACAACTATAGATGTCTATGCTTAAAACATAAATGGCGCGCACTTTCGGCTGAACTTTCAGCCAATACCAACTGATAGAGAGTATTTACACCCAAACATGATACAATGGGAAGGTATGTGACCTTACCATAAAAAAAAATTGAATACTGCATCTATCCAGTCAAATATAAGACAGGAAAACACTAATATAACAATTTGGTATCTTCATATATCATACCAGCAAAGCTGCTAGCTGAACAAATAGTTTGACCTGGCATTATAAAATAAAATCAAGCTGAGAGGAAATCGTACCAATTTTTGGTCATGACCTCACAGAGTAAAACCAACAACACACATCAGCGCGTTAATCTCCTCCAAGAACAGCTCTCGCAGTCTGCCGGCCGCACGGAACAAAACGCGAAAGGACGCAAGCTGCCTGGGCGCGCCCTCCGACGAATCGCACTTTCCTCCATAGCAGCACCCAAAACTAAAGGTGTGAGCGAAGGAGAATAGCTAGAGCACCGGCGATTTGGTTTTCAGGGGAGGCGGCAGCTCACAGATTTAGTGAAGAGGCGTACAAAAGTATCTTCAATGGGGAACGATGAGGAGTGAGAGGACTCGGAGAAAGTATAACGCCTCAACTAGGCAAAAGGAGTGACAGCTGACCAGTACTAACGCTCACGAAGGTAAGATGACAGGAGAAAGTAACGCACTTTATTTTAATTCTTTAAGCAACTATTTTCAAACACGACTCTGCTGGCTATATAGAATATTACATCCTTCATTATAACTGTACATTCTGACGCTTAAATGAACAAATACTAAGCATATATTTGACCTTATAAATCGATGGAAACAAGAAGTGCAGAAAAAAAAGGTGGATACAGTGTTAGGAACAAATATTATTAACAACTCTAAGTCAAAAAAAAATGCTAAGATGAAATTCATTTTATAGAAAAATAGAAAAAAATAAGTGCATACTTATTTCATAAATTAGGTACCAAAAAAATATCCTACTATGATTTAGTTGCATACGTAATTGATTTCAAAAATCAATTAAGAAATGTAAAAAAATGTTAACGTCTTGCACGCGCATACTGGATTTTTTGTTTGAATGAGACTAAAACATTACTTCTGTAGGATTCTGATTTTACATGTACTATCTATTAAAGTTATTAAGTCAAGATAATTTATATGTCATATAAAACTTAATATTTAATAACTTAAATAATATACCAAAACAATATTTGTATATTTAAAAAATCAAAGATCTTGCCCGCGCAATCGCGCGGGCCACTGTCCTAGTTATATACTAAAAGTATAGGGCGGGCTCACTAGAAAAATGATAGACATGTTAGAAAAAATGCAAGATGAAATCTTTAGGGTGGTTTCTGCATAAACCATCGCCTCACATGCCATACACATGACTGATTCCGTGCGAACGGTGATTCAGCCCATCAACCTGTTTCTAGGACTAATGACGTGCTTTAGTCGTTTTTAAGACTTCTCGTGGCAACGCCTCGATGGCAGAGGCGGCGGTGGGCATGATAAATTTCGCATGGCTCCTTTTCTTGGTGTTGTTATCTTGGCTAACCAGGCCAACACTGAGGAGCTTATGGTATTTTGGTTTTGACTTGGTGGTTGTTGTGGCAATGGTGATGTCAAGTCTTTTTTCCATTTGGGTCATTCTCATTTTTTTTGTCCTCTTGGTCTTCTTCTTGACAATATTACTAAGCAATGTGTCTTGTGAGGGTGTGTCCTGGGATCAATGTGTTCGAGAAGTTTGTGTTCTCTCCTATGTTAATGGATTTCCAATGGGGCTCCATAAACCTTTGCCACTAGTCCAATTTAAAATCTATGAGGTTATCCCAACGTCTTTGTGGTTAATTTCCTATATTTCAGTACGAAAAGCATGTAGATACGCGGTGCAAGAAGTGAAACTAGAAACGACGGCTCTTGAATGAGCTTGATGTAACTTTAATTTTTCTTATTAAGTTTTGATTTTATTTGTGTTAATTTAAGATTCTTCTATTATATGTGTTTTCTTTGGTTATAAGTACTAAAGATAGATCATTTGCGAATCAAAATTTGTGCATACCTTATGAATTATGTATGATAGTACATGACCATCTAAGGATTCCAATGAGTTGGGTTTTGTACGGTTGAGAATATTAAACCCATACCTACGAGGATGCACATTGTCCACCCGCGAATATATTTCCGGGCAGAAATGCATCTCCATGCCCATCCCTGCTGGATATCCATGCACATGTGGTACCTATCGGATCATCTTTTTTATGTACAAATAATACCAGTTGATATAGAAATTAAAATTAATGATTTGTTTATAAACCCGCGATTTATTATAATTAGAGAACCGATGCATGCAATTGTGTATGTGATATTACCCACAAAAATATTATGTATGTGACATATTTTAGATGGCCCACATGTTATATGTAATAAATACTACCTCCGTCAAAAAATATAAAACAGTTGGTAGGTTATTTTAGTCTACCAAAAGGTTTAATATTTTAAGACAAAATAATATATTTATTTAATATTAATCGGGTGGCCAGTGGGTAAAACCATGGGCATGAAATGGTGCCCATACCCAACCCAAATGAGACCCATAACATATCCAGGGGAGGTCCATGGAAATTCAAACCCACGCGTTGAACTTTGGGGGAATACGAATATAAAAGCAATATTCCACTCAAGAAAAACAAATCTAAAATTAATAACAATTTTGAACAACTGCCTTTCCATTCATTCACATGCAGCACGGTTAATTTTTTTGTCCATCCTAGAACAAAGCAATCGCTTCGAAAAACACAAGCCAATCCAAATCGTACGCGGAAGGATCTAATAAGTTGCTCCGATCCGAAATAAGATCGAGCAATCCTAGCCAGGGCAACTAGTCCACAATAAAACATGGCGCAGTAGCCCACAGCTCCTCTTCTCATCGTGCCGACAGAATAAACGGTGGGCCTCGTATCGATTTCCAGCCCACGCCGTCGCCCTACTCATTGCAGCTCCGAGAAGATGACCTGCTGCATGTACTTGCAGGACCTCTGGTAGCTGACGAACCCCATGAACCAGAACTCGAACCCGTCCACGGTAGAGACGTGGATGTACTTCTCCTCCGGCCTGTCGACGTTCTCGCTCGGCCGCACCTTGCCGATCCTCTTGAGCGGGACGACGACCTTGTAGGACACCCGCGCGACGTCGCCCTTGGGGGAGGTGACGGTGACGGGCCGGTCGCTGCGGAAGGCGACCTTCTTGGTGGAGACGAAGAGCATCCCGGCGATGGGGCCGCCGGTGGTGTAGAGGTAGCACTGCAGCGCCTTCACCAGCCGCTCGCCCTTGTCGGCCGGGAACGCCTTCCGGAACACGCGCTCGATGCCGCCGGCCTGCAGGATCTTGGCCCCCAGGCTCAGCTTCCCCTTCACGGTCTCCGATATCTTGGGACCCAGAGTCACTGCATAAGGTGAACCATGTACGTTAGAACAAAAGTTTTACGTCTCCACAAGCCGTAGAGATTACAGAAGAAACACGCACTAGTGCGTGCTACTCACCATGCTCACGGAAACCTTGTGCCCTTCTGCTCAGCTTGCTCACCCAGTGGACAACCTGACCCTTGGTGCCTGCAGAATTCATAAGCATAATAAGAATCAGCATCGAGTTACCATCTGTTAATTAAGCTAGCGTGTTACAGTCATGAAGGTCTTGCATGGATGCATGCATGATCGGAACTTACTGTGCTTGTAGCCGAAAGACGTGTACGGGCTGGGGTGGGTCAGGGAGACAGCAAGGTGGTCGCCGTCGACCTTCCTGAAGGACTGATCCCTGGTGGTGGACACCTTCTCCTCTATGCCATACGCCTTGGAGGTCACCGGACTCCCACGACATGGCCGACGCTGCTCGACTTCATCTTCCCTGGCTGCAAACTAAGCTTGACGAAGGACGATTCGCTGCGTGCGTACGCTGGCTAGCTGCGTTGCGTTTGCGTTGTGCTGGTGAGTAAACTTAGCAAGTAAGGTATCGGGGATTGGTACCGGAGTGCAGCAGGCGAGTCGGTCTTTATAAGCACCGCGGTGGTGGATCCTTTTGGCAAAGGCAGCCGCTCGGCGGAGTCAGCACCCGGCCGGCCGAGTCACCGGCGGATCATAAAGGTCTAGTCCACGTTCTTGCGTGGCCGCGTCATCCGTTCGGCCTGGCTAAAGGTAGAAACGGAGCTAGATAACTTTAGGGAGAGGCGGAGAGGCAGCCGCTTGGCCCTTCCATGTGAGGCTGGGGCCAGGTAAGGTATATTCATCTGCTCGAAAGCGCGATTCGAGCTTTCGCCATGGGATCGAGAGCATGGCCAGATGGCTACGTGCGGTGGGTTCTCTGCCGCTTTCCAGGAAGCGCCCCATGTGCCTGCACATTCGAGCTCCGGATTAGAGGTAAAAGAGGGTGGCGCCCTGTCGGGGGCAACACGGCGGGGCCGGATGTGCAGGGACCACGATGCTCGTCTAGATGTCTTTCGTGCATTGCACTCAGACACAGTATGCTACTCCTGATACATCATGCATGCATGTAGACAGTATGCACACATCCTCAGAGTTTTGTAATGTTGACTACAACAAGGGCAGCAAGAGTTGCTCCCCGAGGTCGCGGCCGCAAGGATCCCTGCCATGGTCCGTCAATTGAATATCGGCTTGAACACCTTACTCGCATAGGCATACTACAGTGTGTGTTTCACTCTGCTCCGAGCTATAGCTTCATCTTCTCCCCCTGTCGAAGTCTTCGTTCGTGGTACTGGTATCTACCCTACCTGAAATCTAAACGTCGTGCTCAGACCCCACGAGGCACCGAGTCAGCATGTTTCCAGCCTCACCTAACGCTGCATGTGCATGTAACCGTCGAGCGCGCGTGGGTACGTGTCCACCCGCTTGCGGTGCTCCGGCACGGCGGCATGGGCGCCATGCCGTCGCTGTCTCCCGGATTTAAACCGGCAACAAGGAGGGCGTTGGGAGGTCGGCCGCTGCACTGTTTCCCGATTCTGCCAAGGTTGGTTGTGCGCCAATGCGCGACGCTCTTCGCGTTTCTTGCTTGCTGCGTCGGCCGCGCGCGTTGTCACCGCGGCTACCTACTCGGAAGCAGATCTTTAGCTTTCCCGGTGGGGCTCCGGCGTCATCTCAGCGCATCTGCGCCGCGGAGGACGTGTCGAGGCGGAGACGGAGATGTGGCCGCTCGGGAAAGGGAGATCTCGAGACCAGATCGTTTTCAGGCCGACATTGCTGTCTTTCGGAGCAGATGGAGAATGGTAGAGCGAAGTACTAAGCGTGATGCCCAACTTCTGGCTCCATTGATCCTCCTCCTGCGCTTAGATGCAGATGTAAAAGTAATGGTGGTAGCTAGTATAAACATGATTTCAGTAGCACTTGGAGAGTACCTCATCACTATTCGAGAAGGTTTGTGAAATAAGACTAGCTACCAATGAAGGTCTTATTTCACAAACCTTCATTTTGACATCACTACGTAAATTTTGTACCCAAACACGAAGTTACCATGTCCCCCCCCCCCCCCCCCCCCCCCCCTCTCGTCATGCCAACACCACAGTACCAACCTCTTAAATTTATAGAACATTGTTAAGTGTTTTTTTTTTGAGAAAGTCACTGTTAGTTGATCTAATTCAAAATATTCAGAACAATTCCTATGTAAGACTGGACCTATCCATACGTGATTGGGCATGGGCGAGGTCTCTTAGTGCCGGGACCTATTCAAAATTTACGCCCAAGCGACCTTCATTGGTCGTAACCGGAAGCGGTGCCGTACATCTAATTATCGCTCTTTATCATGTTTAATTCTAAACAGTTATCTTCTGCTTGTTTACGCCACATTCCAGGCATCATGTTGACTCTATCATCTAAGTGTCTGCAGTTGTGTGGAAGTATCATTATATTATATATAACCTATGGGGCATGCATAAATATATGATGATCTACGAACCGGAATATACAAATATGTGATAATCTTATAATCGTGTTATGTTTAGGTACAAATATGAATATATGACGGCCATGATTTATTTAGTTAGAGTTAGGAAGATCTAAGGACCTTGATATCTTCAGGCAAAATTATGAAGATATTGGTCGTTCTGATCTTTTTAGCAATGGTTTGGAAGATCTAATGGTCACCATATGTGTAGTACAGTTATGAAGATCTAACCATTGTGATAGATTAACTATAAAAGGCTCCAATAAATCAACGATCCGGAGTTTTGCTCTTGCGTGGAGAAAATTTATTTGCCATATATAAATCCTTAATTTGTTGAAACATCATCAAACAAACGCATATTAATAAAAACAATACTAAACGAATACAACTTTGTTTTATGCCACAAAGATGAACTAACATTCAAATGGCATTCACTGAGTGTGTACAAGGGGAAAAAAATCCCCATGTAGCAAATAAGGAAAAATTCTAACAACAAGTGACAGAAAATTTGGACGTCATTTACTAGCATTCAACATGAAAACAACACATAATCATTCCTTAGACACTCATTTCATTGTGTCGCTCCTCAATTTTTTTGAATCTTACTGAAAGCACTAATTGTCTACGAAGCATAAGGTGGTAAGCGAAAACTCTCGGTTGAAGATGATTTTGTACAAGTGCCAGATCATGCATCTATTCATTTCATTATATTAGTAATGTTGTTTGGGGTGAGAATAACATGGTAAAATCATGTGTATAGTAACTAACGACGACGATTGATTGCTTGTGATTAATCTAGCAATAGTTACAAAGAACTACCAATTATGATATTTATAGATACGGTTATATGGATCTAACATATGGGATATGTCTAGATAAGTTTACGAGGATTTAACAGGATATAAGGTATAATAGATCTGGCATGTTTAGCTACGCTTTTATAGATCTGATGGTTAGGAGAAAATTATGAAAACCTAATTGGTATAATATGCTTTAGTATGGTTATGATGATACAACCAACATGATGTGTTACGTATGACTGTTTGTGATATACTCATAAGGTGATGGTTCATCGGATCGACAACCGAGCATTTTTCCTTTATGTGTATTTCTAGTCACAGTTTCCTGTTATATTTCTAACAATCTCTCTATGTTCTTCCGTATTTTAACTTTATTACATATAAGATAGATTTGGCTATCTGAATCTTCAGTGTTTGTATGAGACTGGGCGTAATCTTTATTAGATTGACATTACTTTCTCATCCTTATATTAGATCCATATGGGAAGGGCTTGTTTCGATGGCATCAACATAGGAGGTTCCCTCTAGTATCGTGAGAAATTTGTTAGATTATATTTGAGCTGGAAGATGTGCAAGTCATTGTTGCTTAAGTTGAGTTTTTATTTTTTGTGGACAAAATATGAAACCACGAAAAAAACCAATACACTAAGGTATTACAAGAATGTTATTTTGACACCATGTACAAAGAGCACATGCTTTGCGAGCAGATCCTTGAACCCACGAAAACATGAAAGAAAATTTTGACTATGACAAAACGCATAAAAAAATACAAGGGTGTTTTCTGCAAATATCTCATACACTCTAGAATTATGTTACCTTATGCATAAATAGATAAGTATAAAATCAAGACTTTATAACTTACCGTATGTTATCTAAATAATTATTGAAATATTTCTTAGACAGATTGAGCTTCCTACTAATATATTTAAGACTTAATGTACCAAAACATATATATGTGCATTGTGATTCAACTGAGTTTTGTAAACTAATTTGTGGGCGTGTGCGGTTTTTCTTCCTTCCCCAGATCAAAGCCTATCAAGTTTTTTACAGAGGATTTAGGAAATGAAAATAGCAGAAACAATGTTCCTTGCAAAATATGATTTAAATTTAATGGGATTATACTTGAAACTTTCATCTGCTATAATATAGAAGAAATAGCATTGTACTTAATCATAAATAACAGTGCCCAAATTGGTTATGTTTTATGGAAAATATACTAGCTAGTTAGGATCGAACATTGTCATGACAAGTTATAAAAAAGTAAGTAAGTTTAGTATAAATGAATTATAACTAGTTTCAACAGTCTTTAATCTCAAATTTTTGTCAGGTTTCAACAGTTCAACACTCGGTGTCCTAGACCATACAAAAAAAAGACAGAGTAATATCCACATCGGTCCCTCATGTACCTAAGCTAAAACATTTATATTAGTTTCTTTGCTAGTAAGTCTGAACACGGTGGAGAAGTAACCAACATGGTGACAAGAATATCGCAAAACCATTATGTATTTAACCAAACGTTTTGTAGCCAGCCTGTATAATCCCAACGATCTTTCTGTAAGTACACCATGTTTTTCTCTTGTGACTTTGGTGAGTGTTATTTCATTATAAATATATTTTACCCTAAAACTAGTGTTTTAGCAGGATTCTATTTTAGCGATCAGAATTATTCATTTGTCTTAATGAATAATTTGGAAACCGTCAAACATGGGTCTTAAAATGGGATCCTTGTGACCAAATCGAGAATGAGACGCATTGTTAGACGACTATTGATGCAAAGTAATTATGAATGTTGATATTTAGAGACTATGCTTCATATTACCAAATTTGACTTTGTCTTTTGAACATATTAAATGAAGAGAGTGGATTTGTTACCCCGGGAGAATGCAACCTCCTTATTTACCGTCTGATTTGGTATTTGGAGATTCGTGCATGCTTGAGCAGTAGCGTAGCCAGGATAACACCACGAGTCCGCGGCCCAGGCCATTGTTCATGCTACAGGAGGAGAGATCAGTGGAAGCGTGAAAACCCTTTCTCCCTCTCGCGCGTCCCCCGCCCTCCATGGCGGCGGCGCGCGCCACGGGCGCCTCTCCCTCGTCTTCCCTCTTCTCCTCCTCTCTTCGTCGCCGCCGTCGGCAGAGGCCACCGGCGCGGCCCGGTGGGCGCCAGAGGCGGCGGATTTTCCTTCCCCGTGCCATGTTTGGAGGAAGCGGGGTTCTTTTGGTTTGGCGGCGGTGTGGCTCGGGCGGCGGCGGTCCGGCTGCGGCTGGGAGGCGGCGTGGCGACGGCGGTGCTGGCCGATCTGCGGGGCGGCGCAGGGAGGCGAGCAGCGGCGCGGGGAAGCTCGGCCTGTGCCCTCGGTGGCCCAGATCGGGGCCCTATGTGCCCCATCTGGGTCAGAACGGGCCGGCATGGTTTGTACTGCGTTTGGCGGCAGAGTGTGAGATAGGGGTGCAGGAGCAGCGGCGACGTCGGCCGGCTTGTTGCAGCGTGGCGGCGGGCTTCACGGGCCTGATCTAGGCCCCGCCGGACCCTGATAGGACTGGTGTGCCCCCGAGGGGGATTTGCGGGCCTGGCCGGACCTAACGGGGACTGGTGTGCTCTGTAGAAGCGTCCGGTCGACTACCGTCCTTGGCGGTGGAGGTAGTTCCCTCCCGCGAGGCTGCGTTACTGCTGTCCCCGGTGCAACCTACGCTTTGCTCTGTCTTGCTGGCCTCGTGACGGTGGCTTCGGTGAGACGACGATGGTGGCTTCACATCCGTGGTGGTGTTTGCTGGCGGGTGGTGAGTCTGGTGGTGGCGAGGTTCGTCCTCGTGGGCTCCATTGCTACGGATCTTCCAGGATTGCGGATAGGGTTTTTTCGGGAGAAATCCTTGTCGGTTTTTCCGACACCGACGCAGTGCCGCCTTCGGGTGGCATCTTTCCTTCCTGAAGGGCGTCGTGGCTACCCTCATTCGCTTCCCTCTGTGCCGGGGGAAACCCTAGGACCAGTGTGCTGATCCGGCAGCAGC
Organism: Poa pratensis; assembly: GCA_947311845.1. NCBI lineage: Eukaryota > Viridiplantae > Streptophyta > Magnoliopsida > Poales > Poaceae > Poa > Poa pratensis. The sequence goes on along the minus strand of CAMZMU010000063.1, from coordinate 60,235,855 downwards.
ATGGCTTTTCTTCTTAAAGGTGTTGCTTGGTACTCGTCGATTCGGTGCTAGGAGCATGGTGGTAAATCTTCGGAGAGGGCGCAGTGGTTGCGGGTCATCGTCGTTTAGTCAATCCACTTATGTCGTCTTTTATTTCTTCTTTTCCTTTCTTTGGGTGCTTGTTGGCTGTCGCCCCAGCCGTGTCTCTCGTTGGTTGTATCGGGTGATTGTTATATTAATATAGCGGGGCTACGGCCTATTTCGTCATTGTTCATGCTACAGTCTTATACCGTGAAGAACAATGCTACAATTGCTATTATCATCAAAGGAATTAGCAGCCACACCTCAGGCCATGGCCAGTGTAGCCTGGGGCCGGCTACGCCCCAGCTTGAGTGATCTGCCCAAGTTCTGACAAATGAACTGAGATTTACGTATTAGGAGTACTTAACTACTACTCCCTCCATATCAAAATATAAAACTTTAATTTCTAGCTAGTTTTTGCGTTGCACTACAACATGTTTAGATACATGCATGCAGAAACTAGTTAGAAAGCCTTATATTTTGATATGGAACGAGTACTAATTTACCGTCGATTGTCTACGTGAGTTAGGGTGTGTTTGGTTCATTGGCTATGAAAAAGTGGTTGTGGGTACCCCCAACCACGTGGTTGGTGGTAGCCATTTTTCATGTTTGGTTGTGTGTGTTGGTTAGCCAAATTTTATGTTTGGTTGAAGGGATAAAAAGTGGTTAGGGGCAGCCATATTTACGTTCATTTTGAGTGGTTAGAAATGCTTAGAAATTTTTGTTTAAATCATTAAAAAGGGAAGTTTCTTCAAATATTCTTAATATACAATAGGAAAATGTTTTTTAATATTTAAAAGCGTAAAATTACTTATTATATTTCAAGAGAAATGTTTATTCCAATATTTTTAATATATATAAAAAAGTTTGTTCAAATATTAAAAAGTGAATATTTTGTTCAAATAATTAAAATAGAAAAGTTTCTTTAAATATTCTTAATAATATATAAAATGAAAATGTTTTTCAATTATTTAGAAGGGTAAAATTTCTTATTATATTTAAAGGAAAAAGGTTATTCAAATATTTTTAATATATAAGAAAGGAAAATTTATTTGAATATTTAAAAGGTAAAAGTTTGTTCAATATTTAAAAGATATTTTTTTTCAGATTTTTTTAATATATAATAAGGGAAAGCTTTTCAAATATATAAAAGGGTAAAATATTTTAATATATTTTAAAGAGAAAAGTTTTTTTGAAATATTTAAAAGAGATAAAATTTATATTTTATGACTACAATGAACATGCCGCAAAATGTTTCGCAGGTGACAGCAGGGACTAGCCCAAAGTGGTTGGCTTCAACCACCACTTTTAGGGTGGTTGAGCTCAACCACTTTTTTGAAGGAATATGCCTAAAATTTGGCTACCCCCACACACCCAACACCACAAACCAAACAAGGGGTAACCACCTAAAAAATGGCTACCCATAACCACTTGGTGGCTAGCCACCCAACCAAACACACCCTTACAGTGTGTCGGACTGCCATGTATAGTCCTTGTCAAGTGTGTACTCCGTAGTACGGAAGATTTAATAGTTGGGACAGCTTTATCTGCTCGTTTGTGTAGGTGTTGGACTAGGTAGGCCAGCAGCACCTCGTGTGAGCTCTGATAGTGTGAGGTTTTATGTACTACTACGTTGTAGCTGTCAGTGAGAATAGTACTCCCTCCATTCCTAAATGTAAACCTTTTTAAACTTTTTATGCACACATATATAGAGAGTGGATTTTGGAGGCCGAGCTACATGGATCTCGTTTTTGCAAAAATTCGAAATCTATATTTTAAGTTTTCAAAAATCACGAAAATTTCTGGATGTCGATATTGTCTAGATCTACAATCATGCAAATTTGCAATTTCAAAATCGTTGTATTTTAGCCTGTACAAAAAAAAATCGGACAACATTTCAAAATTTTGAATCTATGTACTATTCACCCCCAGATTTACTCATTTGTCTTTTTTTTGCAGTCCAAAATAAAACGAATTTGGAGCTGCAAATTTGCACGATTGTGGATCTAGATAAGATCTACATCTGAGATTGTTTTCACGATTTTTGGAAACTTAAAAATGTCGATTTCGAATTTTGCAAAAAACAAGCTCCATGTAGCTCGGCCTCCATTTTAGGTTTTCCCACATGTATATAGACATATTTAGTGTAACATTTACAAGAATTTTACACTAAAACATATCTAGATATATGTGCAGAAAAAGGATATAGAGAGGTTTACATTTAGTAACAGACGGGTACACAATGGACGTAACTGACGACCCATGTGGTGTGCACAGGTGCAAATGGGCAGTTGGGCACTGTATAAAATCGAACTAAATAGCTTGACCATGGTTGCATCAATTAGAGTTAGCTAGAGAAAAATGAGAGTTAGCTAGAGAAAACTGCCAAGAACAATAGCATCAGCGAGAAGTTTCAACATGGAAAAGACGCAACAACATTCAATGCATGCCTACAGGTCTCACAGAAGAAATGGAGACAAACATACTACCCTATTTAAACCTTCGGTACCAAGAGCCCCAATGCATGCTCATTCCAACACTAATGAACTGTTCAGGTCTATCTTATAAAATATTTTCCGAATCTACAAGATTGATCCAACGAACACGCGTGGGGTGGTATTCGCCACCGGTGATAACTACACATTTTTTTTGGAGCTCAAAGTAGTAGATATCCACTGCCTGAATAGATAGAAGAGATGATCCAGTTTATAAGGAAAACCGGGTTTAAAAACCATACAAGTTGTACAATGTCGTGTTTATGAGAAAAACATGGCCAAAAAACCACACAAGCGAGGCGACCCGCCGCCCACATGACGCCAGCAGACCAAACGCACTAGACGCACACCACCTGCTCCGGGGCCGTCGCCCCGACATAACAACCAGGACGAACCTCGCCCAAAGTCGAACCAGTCAGGGTCGACGAGCTTGCAGTCCGCACGGCACCAGGACGTCACCCAAATCCGCCAGCTCCGGGGTCGCCACCCCGACGTAGCAACCAGGATGAACCTTCGCATTGCCCGAAGTCGAACCAGCCTGGTCGACGATCCTGTTGTCTAAACAGCATCAGGACGCCACCCAAACCCACACTAGGCCATGACCCTGCTCCATAGGACCATCGCCGCGTGGGAGCCCGAGGCCGCTGCCTCGGCGTACCGCCACCGTCCGGGGCCGCCACCCCGGCATCCACCTCCCTGACCACATATGCATCATACCCATCCGCCGCGAACCCGTCGCACCGAGAGAGCCGGTGACTCCAAGACGACGCCTCCAGCAAGGTAGTGACGCGTCCGTCACCGTCGCCCGCTCCCGACGGAGCTTAGCCTTTCACCCGGATACCATCAGACCACTCCCGTCGGGCCGGTTGTCGAAACTCCACGACGATGCCAACAAGAAGGAGAACGACGCCCAAGGGCGCCGCCATCGTCGGCACCGACCGGAGTCGGTGCAAGGCTTTTGCCTAGAGTTCGAGCCACCCGCAAAGCTTAGGGAGCTGCGAGATAGGAGACGCATCCGTGGCCGGCCACCAAGCTCCACCACTTGCCGAAATCCCGCAGCACCTCACGCCATGGAAGCCCGCAAGCTAGCCGCGCCACCACCGCACGGCCAAAATTCTTATTGAAACTACACATTTCCGTTAAATGAAAATATACTTATTGAAATATGTCAAAACATTTTCCTTTCTTAAGGATGAGCGTAGATTATCAATTCCATATGAGCCCTTGGCTTGGTATTTTACTCCATATCTGGTTGGAGAAAATGATACCGCTATCTAGCCACATGCATGTGTTATCAATATATTCAATGTGGTATTAGATGGTGAAACGATAAATTGCAGTTTAATTAATCTCGTTGGAAATAACTTAATGTCATTCAAAATGTTTAATAAAAAATCAGAAAAATGTCATGCTTCATTACATTTCTCATTAATTCTGCTGTGATTTTTTTTTAGAAATGGGTGCCCCGGCCTCTACATCGTGATGATGCACACAGCCTTTTTATATTAAAAAAAGTATGAAGAGAGTATCAATCAGTTATTACAACTCACGGATCAGCCAAAGTGGCTACATGAATCAACCAGTGAAACAAAGCTATTAAGAAAAGACTAATCATTGAAATCTTCTAGTATGTTGCCACCCATGTTGGCAGCAAATAGCTCGGACGACCGTCAAGATGCGGATACATCCAGATTCCATAGTATCCCGTTGCTCCAACGGGAGAAGGAAGGACCATAGACGAATCCAGTATATAGCGCGATGAACCACCTGCAAAAAATGAGCATCTCTGATCTTGTTAAACACCACATCATTACTACAGTTCCAAATAGCCCATAAAAAAGCACAAACACCAATGCAAATACGTGCTTTAGTCAATTTATCAACTTCATTAAGCCAGTGCCCAAACAAATTTGCAACACTAGATGGTGGGGAGATATTAAAGGTGAAGTGAATTAATCTCCAAATGTCCGTAAGTACTTATGTAAAAAAGGGGTATGGACATGCATCATATCCGAATACATTGATCTAACCGTAAAGACACCATTAGTAGTCAAGTTCCATTTGAAACGGTCATCAACATTCGATAGAGAGACTTGCATCAATCGCTCTACTAGTCTAGTCCATGATAACCATTTGTTATTCTAGGGAATCAATATCGATCAAAATGCAACTGTGGAAATGTTGCTGGTTATTGCAAGTTCGCTACTACTTGTTGGTTCAAGTCGCTTGTGTCTTTGATGCGTTTCGTGTTCTCTGGATGTCCCACTAATTTTGTCCTCCCTCAGTTTCTTTTTGATTGCTATTATTCAACAAATAATGTAGCTTTTTAGACAACAAATAATGTAGCTTAGAGTACATTTTACAGGCTTTCATTGATTTAGGCACTTGACAACTCATTTCATTATCTAAGAATATGTACAGACTGTTTCGGCCTAAGCTTTAGCTTTATTGGCCTCATGGACATGTTTCTCAAGGAAATGCTGAAAGAGACGAACTGCACTGCATCCATAAGCAGTTAAACAAACACACTTCGTGATTTTTTCGCACTGAATTAGTGCATACCACATTTATATGATGCCACGTTTGCCGTGGCAATGCAACAAATACTTCTCCAACATCAAGAAAATCAAGCCCTAAATTAAATTTCCTCTAGTGCTTACCATCATGTATATACCGGACTTGCTCCAGTGCCAAAAAACGACAAGCAATCCACCCGGAAATTAACCTACCACCTACGCTTTGCACAACAGATGAACCGGACCACACAACACGTCGCCCAACCCAAACAAATCCGATCACTGCAGCTGCGCGTGCGCGATTGCCTGCTCGAGGTGCTGCAGGGACGCCTGGTAGGCGACGAAGCCCATGAACCAGAACTCGAAGCCGTCCTCGGTGACCAGCTGGACGTACTTCTGCTCCGGCCGGTGCTTGTTCTCGCTGGGCTTGGCCGCCTTCACCCTCCTCAGCGGGATGTCCACCTTGTACGGCACCCGCACCGTGTCGCCCTTCGGCGAGGTCAGCGCCAGCGACCGGTCGCTGCGGAAGGCCACCCTCTCCGTCGATACGAAGAGCATCCCGGCGATCGGGCCGGCCGTGGTGGACAGGTAGCACTGCGAGGCCTTCAGGAGCTTCTCGCCCTTGTCCGTGGAGAACCACCGCCGGAAGACGTTCTCCACGCCGCCCGCATGCAGGATCCTCGCGCCCAGCGACAGCTTGCCTCTCACCGTCTCGTACAGTTTTGGGCCTAGAGTCACTGCAGAATCATCAAGGGAAACACATGTTCAGTGTCTAATTCGATCGTAACTGAAGCTATGAACAGTAATGAACTGAAAGATTTATTTATCCAAGATGGATCGGAGAAGGACTCACCATGTTCTTTGATGCCTTTAGCAAACTTGTCCCCCGTCCTTCCCGATTTGAAGCTGGCACGCGTGTTCGTCGTCGAATACTTCGCATCGCCGCGACAAGTAGCTCCAGCATCGCCTGGGAACTCTGGCTCCTCGATACCGAAAGCCCTGCTGCTCACTGGGATCCCGATCACATGCTCCTGTACTCCTGCCTTCTCCATTTGCTGTTCGGAATGAAGAACCGAAGACTTCTTTTTTCTGTCAAGAGGAGGAAGTGGAGACTTTGCGCTGGTTCCTTTGCGCCTTAGTTTCCGGCCTCTGTCTGAGGTTGCTGGTGACTGGTGACTTGTTTGTTGCTCGAGCTCTCTGCTCTGAATGGGAAGGAGGGGGTGCCCTTTATAGGCTCTGGAAACCGGCCTGTAAAACTTCTCTTCTCAACCAACGATTTTGAAAAAGCCGGGTGTCTATCCATCCAATTAGCTTTTGGATGGAACAGTCATCGTCCCCCACAAGGATTCTGGATAAAAGAAGTTCTTCCTATGTGTTGTGCTGCATGTGCAAGGGTCCACTGCGAAACTTTTGTGCGTGTCACGAGTGACATCTAGTCATCCATGCATGGACCATGATCCATCGATCCCTTGGCCCAACCAGCTGCTGCTACACATGCACGCATGCAACTGGGGCGTCCGGTAAAGAAAATTCAGTAAGGCAGGGGGGAAAGGTCTCTCTGTAACTTTGTCGCCGGCGAGCTGAATCGCTGATCAATCTCTGTTTGCGCAAAGGCGCAGACGCAACCGAATTTCCACTTTCGTCGTTCTTCAACCTCGATTAGTTTATACTACGTCTGCGACGTAGAGAAGAGTATTCAAAGCCAAAGCTTCGAGCGGATGCAATGCCGGAACGCCACGAGTAAACCGCACGTTACCGCACTTTCCGGCGAGCTGATTCGGCGATGGCGATGGCGTGGATAAACAGGGGGCACCACACCGGGGCCGGCCTACCCCCTTGCTGGATTGGGACGAAGAAGGAAGGAAGAAGAAGGTTCGACCATTCAATGGAAGACACACCGTCACACGTTCGGTCACTGCGTTCTCTTTTGCTCTCCACGTAAAGCTAGCTTTTTCCTTCGCGCTCACGGCGGCCTGAGTCAGCGTCGCGTCCGACGACGCGCCGAGTCAGCCAACCATGCATCTCGGCCTCGTGGGTTCGGTGGCCAGCCAGATGGCTCGAGATCCATCATTTCAAAGCAGTTCACAGGTATGCATGTGCACATTGAATATGGGCATGTGGGCTAAGGCCTCCCTGTCATCAGCGATGATCATCGAGCTAAACAGGGATTGTTTATGTCCCATTATGCATGATTTTCCCTGCTTTTGTATGATGCTGTGCGCGCGGCCGGTGCTACGTGGGGACGGTATTCCTGGTAGTTGGGGTTCTAGTTTTATAAAGGTCAAAATGGATAAGTTTGAATCGGCCTTGTGTTGACCATAACTATAGTATGCTTTTGCTTACGCGAAAACAAGGAGGAAGAAGGAAGGGCCTGTTTGGATTACAACCAAAGCTGACCTTACCAAAAAATTGGCTGGCCCGTAAAATTTGGCAGCCGTTTGGAAGGGTACCAAATAATTGGCTCGCCCAGCCCATCCGCCGCGCGCCAGTGCAATTCTCGCCAACTCGCGGGCGAGTCGAGGGCGCGGAAAAGCTCCGCCAAAAAATTGGCACGGCGACTTGCCCTCTTTCCTGTGGTGGGTCCCATGCACTATTCCTTTTTTAATTGCTTTGTAGAGCATACAACCTGCTGTCTTGATTGTGCTGTCTTTTCTTAATCGCCTGGTATCACACACTAGGTAGTCCAGGTTTCATGTAAAAAGGAAAAAAAAAGGTAGTCCAGGTTCTCCAAGCGTGTATCAACTTCAATCCAACTGTTACATTTCATTTTTTTGGTAATTTTTCTTTGTTTGCGAACAAGATATTCTTCTCTAAGAGTGCGTCATAGTTAGTAGCAATCTGCATTTTTTAGATTTAGATAGTAGATATATAAAATATTCCAGGAAATAGTATGCACGGAATCAATTTGTTGCAAACCATACGTGGTCAATTTTGCCAAAAATTTGGATACTATAAGGGCTACAAACCAAACAACTACTACCTACCAAAATTTTGGTCATGCCCTTGCATTGGTCATGCCAAATTTTTGGTAGGGCAAGTTGGGGCTCAAACCAAACAGGCCCGAAAAGGCGCGGAAATTACGAGGAAACGAGGGAATGTGCGTCAGTGCTTGTGTGAGAAATTTCTCTCTGCTTCGTTTTAATACACGTGGACGCCGACGAAGATATATAAACATGTGTGCTAGCTACCAGTCCTAGCTCACACCGTTAGATTATTAGTGTCGGAGCCGACATAACCGTGTGACAGGTATGCAAAAATAACAAGTCTATACTCTACCAATGCATGCCATCAAGTAAGATATAATTTGAGAAATGCAGGTCGGTCACACAAGGAGGGAAGTTCTACTGTTCACATGTACTTCCTCCGTCCCAAAACAAGTGTTTCAGATTTGCCAAAAAGTGGATACATCTAGACATGAAACAAGTTTAGATACATCCACTTTTGAGCAAATCTAAGACACTTGTTTTGGGACGGAGGGAGTATCTCTCTAACCAATCTGGCTGCACACAGCCCATGCGTTCAGATCTTTGCTAGCAGCTTTGCAAGTTCTTTTTTTTTTTGAAACGGGGGTATACACGACCCATTAGTAAACCAGACATTGGCGAGCTCGTTTACTGTTCTTTCCTTGCTCGGTGGGTGCAATAGCACAAGCCATTCCTTGCCTTCTTACTGTTGCGTGTCCAAATGCCCCTAACAGTATCAATCTGCTCTCAAACTTCCGAATCGATCGAGGGGGCTACACTACAAAGGTGGCGGATCGCTCGTCAGATTAGGGCAGAAAGCAACGGCGCAGAGGATATAGGCCGGGCTAGATTACGTGAAATCGGGGCTGGGCCTCCACCATGTGGCAGCAGATAAGGATGCAATGCAATGCAATGCAATGCCTGCACGACCTGTAATGTCGACGTAAAAGCTTCCTCTGATGCGCCAAGTCCGAAGATTTTTGTTAGGTTATGGGGGTCTCAATCAAGAACGCTCGTCTTGAGAGCCTAAAAACAAATCGGATCGGAGCGGGAAAAAGGAGGCAGGTTTCGCGTAGTCGACAAGCCCTGGTGGTTTAGGTCCCCGTATTTGGTGCTGCCGTTTGTGTCACCGGTGAGCAACGCCCCAACTAACTTGTTGTTTAAGCCTTTGCCAACTCCTTGATTTTTGTTCTTGCGTTGTCCACATGCAACGCACGCAATGCCAGTTTGTGGGGCTCCGGTTCGTTTGTGCCGTGGCCCAGGCAAATATCGGTAGGCCATGCGTGATCTCGCATGATTTTCCAGCGATTACGATGGCTAGGGTTGTTTTTCAGCTATGTACTCCCTCCGTCAGCGGCGGAGCTAGGAAGATAATCCTGTGGGGTCAAAGCTACACTTTTCATAGATTTTACCTAATTTTTGGTATTTTTTCTATAAAAATAGACAAGTACATGAAGGATTTGCTAAATAGCTGTGGGGTCGGCTGACCCCACAGCTATAACGTGGCTCCGCCACTGCCCTCCGTCCAATAAGTGTTTCAAGTTTGCCAAAAAATGGATGTATATATACATGAGCAACTTAATTCCGCTGGTTAAGGAAATACAATTTTGATCATGATTTCTATTTTTAACACCTCCGCAAAATTAGTATACTAATATATGAAATGAAAGAATTTTACAATGTGAATTCAACGGTACCATTTATATATTCTCAATCAATATAATTTAGTACATATTTATCGTCAAAGTTGAACATTAAAGAGCAATTTAAAAATACCGCCCCTTATATTTTGGGATGGAGGGAGTAGCTCCCAAGAGCATTTACTCCCAAGATAAACAATACTCCTGTCATATGGACACGATCTTCAAGATGCAACATTGACCACAGATATCTATCAAATATAAATAAATAAATAAATAAATGATATACAATACTTTATAAATAATTTTTAGACTAATCTATACATATTTGTGATCTTGATATTTAAAATGGTAATCCTAGTCAAAGTTTTAAGAGTTTGAATGAAGACATGTCCAACTTGAAATGTATATGCGATATGGATGGAGTAAACCAATACAGAACATTTATATATGCTAAAAGGCTGCATTATATCTTCTACTATGTGCCCGTACGTTTTCATCAAAAAAACATTTGCGTCGGAGAGAAAAACTAATTAATTACATGATAGAAAAAACTATAATTTTAAACACTATAGTATCTTTTTACTGAAACAAATTAAGGCAGTTGGTGAGAGGCAGGGAGACCAAGAGGCGGCTGCATCCGCTATCCGTTTGACCGCATTTTCGGTCCAAATTTGGGGCAGAAATGAGTCAAACCGAACCCATCCGTCCACTTTGATCCGTTTGCAATTCCGCGTTGGGTCATTGTTTCTGTCCGCGCAGATAAAAACTGATCTAAGTACCAAATGCGGCCACCATTAGAGTTGCCCTTACTATGCATCGATGGTGGCTCTGAATGGGGACAAAGCAATGGATCCTACAAAGGAAGAACAAGCGCATGATCTGTGATATGCATCCAAGGGACTGAAAAATCGCCAAAAACTTGATTCGGTTCAAGGAAAATGTGCTCTAGCAAATAAAACATAATACAAAGAAAAATCAAAATGTAGGAGACTTGACTTGTTATTATGTTAATTTCGACATCAGAATTTTAAAGAGCATTTGAGAAAAAGTTGGTTGACACGGAATTAATTAATTGGATGTATATATGGTTGATGGGGACCTAACTTTGACACTCAACTAGAATCACCTTTTTATCTGACAGTTGGCCGTTGGCATCGATGTACTATCTAACTTTGAGCTCTGTCCACAATGAACATATGTGTACGTAGAATCAGGTCAGTAATAATAATGTAATATACAACGACATCATCCTGAAACAATATATAGTACCGACAATATATCATGCAACTCTTTGTAAGCCGCAATTTTTTCTCCTACCCTCTCTCTTTTTTTCAGGAAGAATATTCCTACCGGTTCTTCCATTGTGTTTTCTTTGTGAATGATATGGGATGGTACTGATAAAGATCAGCACGACAGCAAAATGCCACCTACAATGTACCCTTCCTCATACTTTGGAGTACAAAAAACATAAGGACCGACCAAGCTATTACACACGGAAAAACAGGACACCAATCAATAAGTTCGCGCGTCGAGCTGTCCGAAGATATGCTTTAAAAAATCTCTAAAAAAATATGCTAAATCCGCGCAAAGCAAGACTACGGTGCATACAGACACGCACCGACTGGAGTGGACAGCGTACCGACGATCACGCGGGAAGCAGGCCGGGCCGGAGCCATGGTGAGTGAGTACGTAGAAATAAGAAAAAGCTTCCAGCCACCATGCCATGGCACCCCATGAACGCGTGTTCCCCTTTGCCTCGGCCGGCGGTCATGGGACTCGCGGCGCGCTAGCACTGGTGACACTTGTGCCACTCCCCGGCGTTGATGCTCGGGGTGGAGTGGGAAGGTGGGAGAAAGCTGGATCTTCCTGCGGCTCCGGATCTTCGCTCCATTTGTAGGAATCTGCTCTGTTCGTTCCTAGTTCAGTTCAGGTGTTGATGTCAGGTGGTAGGTCAGAAGAATTTGGATGTAGCTTGGATTCTTCGTTGCTGATTTGGTTGTTATTGGCAGATCGTTACTTTTCCAACGGAAGTATTGGTGAATCATTAGGTCATTCTTCGCATAAAAATAATCATCAAGTCTTTGTTTGTGCTGATTTCTGAAGTAAAGTGATGTCAGGCTTACTGTCAAACGGCAGTCGGTTGAGGGAGGCCGCGTTATGAAGGATCGGTCGAAAAAAGAGGAAATCAAGCAGAAAATAGTACGATGGGCCTATAAACTCACTTGTGGCCATTCCCTATAGGCCAAACAGCAGGCCAGTAGAATCACTCGCAAGCCTCATAAGGCCCACATAACATGCTTATTTGACACAGGTCTCGGAAAACGCTGCATTATCCTCAAAGACAAATCGTGGCAGGCATTATCAAAATGGCGTACTTTTTCTATTTTCATATTCATATTGTTTGAAAAAAAATGCTGGTTAAGTGTATGACACATTTTCGAGCTCACGGAAAGAGGGGAAGATCGATATATATCTTCGGTTACAAACGTTCCGTGTTATATAGAGTAATTGCATCGTAATCATGTCAACGGGGATGTAGCTCAAATGGTAGAGCGCCCGCTTTGCATGCGGGAGGCACGGGGTTCGATCCCCCGCATCTCCAATTTTTATGTTTCCTTTCTATGTTTTGTATTTCGTACGAACAACAATTAAAGGAAGAGACGTTGTGAAGTTTTTTCCCCGTTTCTCTTCTCTCTTACACCTCTCTTGTTCCTACCAGCAAACAAAGAAAGAGTAACGCAAAAGTGAAAGGTAAAGGTCAGAATTACCGGGCGGATTTTGGCCTTTTCACTCTCTCTGGATCCAACTGCCACCAAATCTTTGCCCGCACCCCGAAGAGATCATGATTCTCCGTTCGTCACCCTTTGACTCGGATGTGATCGAAGTAGGACGACATTGCTGCGCCTTTCTGAAATCTGACTGAAATGGCCGCTCGGCACTGTCCACTACTCCAGTGTCCACTGAAAGAACAAAGCAGGTAGCACTCATGTGATGAGTAGTGCTAGACTAGTAGCAGTTCGTATGCTACCAAAGTGAACTAAACATACGAATCATGATTATATACTTTTGCAAAAGGATTACAAATACCAATCCTTTTGCGAGTTAATTGCAAAAAACTACCACATTTGGGCTAGGGCTACAAAAAACTATCAGTTTACGAATTTTTTGCAAAAACCACAGTTTTTGAGGTAATCCGTCGCAAATAGCACTGATGGGCCAGTTAACACCCTCTAAGTGGAATTATGACAAGCGGGGCCCACTGTCAGGTCCACGTGGCATCTAAAAAGGACCTGTGTATGAGGAGTTCTAAACATCGGGGACGATTTTGTAAAGTAGCAGCCGCTCCCGTCCGAGGCCGCCGCCGCCTCGCCGTCCCTGGCCGCGACCTCGGAGGCGGGCCACAGCCGGCGCGGGCGCGGGCGCGAGCACGGCCTGGGGAGCGCGTCCAGGGTCGGAGGCGGGCGGGCGTGCTGTACCTCGACTCGCTGGCCGTGGCCGGGCGCGCGTACGCGCCCATCGCGCCGGGGCGGCAGCTGCTGCAGACGCCCACGTACGTGGTGCGCGCGCGCCTGGGCACCCCGCCGCAGCAGCTCCTCCTCGCCGTCGACACCAGCAACGACGCCGCGTGGATCCCCTGCTCCGGCTGCGCGGGCTGCCCCGCCGCCACGCCCTTCAACCCGGCCAAGTCCACCTCCTACCGCGCCGTGCCCTGCGGCTCGCCCGCGTGCTCGGGGGCGCCCAACCCGTCCTGCTCGCCCAACACCAAGCCACTCCCGTCCGAGGCCGCCGCCGTCCATGGCCGCGCCGCCGCCTCGCCGTCCCTGGCCGCGAAACGCGCGCCCGCGCCTGGCCGTGGCCGCGCCCGCCCGTCCCCCGACCCTGGCCGTGCTCCCCAGCACGCGACGCGGCGGAGAGGAACGCGCGTGCGAGCGGCGCAGAGGCGGGGTCCGCGACGTCGAGCGCGGCCAGGAGCGCGGCGGAGAGGGCGGACGAGCGTCGCGTTCTGTCGTGTCAGGCGCGTCGTCGTGCCGGTGCCGCTGCGGCCGCCCGTCTCGATCACATGCATGGAGTTCCTTGTCCAGGACGTGCGCGTGCAGGCCCTCGTGGCCCGTGTTGGGCCATGCTCTGCTTTTTCCTTCTCGCCGTCGGCGTGCTCGAGGTCGGCGTTTCGGCGGCCGGCGTTGGATGCGCTCCTCTACCTACTTACCGCTGGAGTGGTAGGCGTCGGAGGCTTCCGCTAAGGCGCTCCGTGGCCGTGCTCTACCAGGCCACAGGAGGTGACATGCTCGCCGTCACGCTCAACGGCGCCGGGGAACACGGCATCAACACCCGCCGGTGTCAGCGTCGCGTTGGAGGCGCAAGTCTGCTGCCAGGGAGCACGCCACCAACACCGCTTCATCGTCGCATTTGTGGAGCGGCGCATGTAGGGCGCCATGAGCGCGGATGCCGTGGCCGGCGGCCAGCTTTGGTCAACGGGGTGAAAAGTTTTTTTTATTTTGAGATGAGCAGTCGGACCCACATCCTTTTATTTTCCACGTCAGCAATTTTTTCTGTCCCATGCCATCAGCTAGCCACGTCGGCCCGACAGTGGGCCCCGCTTATCATAATTTCACTTAGAGGGTGTTAACTGGCCCATCAGTGCTATTTGCGATGGATTACCTCAAAAACTGTGGTTTTTGCAAAAAATTCGTAAACTGGTAGTTTTTTGTAACCCTAGCCCCAAATGTGGTAGTTTTTTGCAATTAACTCTCCTTTTGCATTCATGGACAAATCCTCTGCTTGTATCATTGTATGATTGTATACTTCTTCCTGTTCTCGCTTCATGTCATTGTTTTCTTCAGACAATCTTTGATTCATATGGTAATGCTGGATTCTTCAGCTTAAGGTTGCATATATGCCTGTTTCTCTTACGTAATCAAATTATCGACCAGAACAGCAGTATACCTAGATCACCGTGTTCTCTGAAACAATCAAAACATCAGGAATAACAACACATCACTGTTACACTACTGACACAGGCAAACCGAACAAACAAATGATCATTTTACATTTCATCGATTCCCTAAATGTCATAAAGAAAAGTAACAAGGCTCCTAGCAAGCTAATTAACAGGACACCTCACACAACGAAACAGCTAATGAAAACTAAACACGGAGGCGCCTTGCCGCCGCAGATGCAACCTGGCCGGCCGTCAGCGATCGCTAGCCTCGTAAGAAACCGGTGGAGTTAGCCGCCGCGGCCGTCGTCGAAGTTGAGCGCGTAGCTCAGGGCGTCGTAGTGGAAGCTAAACCTCTGCCTGCGCCACCTGCCACGCTCCGAGCGCAACTGCAAACGCCGGACGGCAGCCCGCAGCAGCCAGTAGAAGCTCGTGAAGTACTTGCTCCTGCCTCCGGCCACCGCGGCAACACTGGCAGCCTCCACGGCAGCTACCACAGCAGCCATTCTTGAGCTAGAGATGGGAGAGGCGGATGATGGAGGCTGCGCTGTTGGGACGAGCTGTCTGATACTCTGATGTCTCAACTCGCTTTTCCGGTTTTGCCCAGCATTGGACTTGTTTGGGTTCAGGGGTTTGCGACTGAGTCGAAGGGAGTGAGAGTGCTGGCTGCTGCGGACGGGCATATAAACTTGTCATCTGATGAGCCTTTGTTTTTTCATCTTTATTCTTTCTCTACCCGACACCTGCGTGTGAAACACTACCTTGGCCGTGTGTGAGTGTGTCCATGCCTACTTGTGCCATAGAAGCGGTTCAGACTTCAAAGTTACATGTAGAAAAACCATCGTAATCCGCACCATTAGCAGAAATCTGTTGAGTAAAACCCGAAGTTCAGAAACCAAATATAAGAAAAACGCGCAGACTTCAGACATCCAGAGTTTACACCAGCTCTGAATTCTTCATCCTTTTCAAGTCATGAAGTTCAGACGCCAAACATACTCCGGATACAAATATAATCCAGAGTTTATCCTTGGGCCTTTCTGGATATCGAGTTTGTTGGGTTTCCAATGGCGCCTCCAGCCTCGAGGCAGTGTGCACTCGCGTCGTCAACACTCAACAGTCAACAGTGCTTTGTATTCGCGCGCGGCGGACTGTACGTCTGTTCCATGCTGCAGCGATTTGCCCTGGAATGGCAAAGGGTGGACCTCCTATTCTTGGACTGGCTTATGAGAAGACACATGGGCTGCTGAACCGTGGAAGTGACATCCCCTCGTCTGCATTCACGTTTGGCCTAATTTCACAGGCTGAATAGTACGTCTGCAGACTACTGTAAGCAGGAGGCGGCGTCGTTCATCAAATGGCCAAGTCGGTGCAACTGTCTGCTTCTGTTTACCCATGCTGCATTGTCCCACTGAGACTGAGGAGTCAACCGTTTTTGGAAAGGAGCACTTCACTGGTTCGACATGCTCGCTATGAAATAGCATCCCAGTGTAAATGGAAAATACATCACGCTCAGACTTCCATTACAATCATCTCTGAAACAGAACATCTTCTGTATGTAAACATGAGTGCCAAACTATTTTTTTGCAGGTAATAGGTGTCTCATGTATAAAATAAAACTCACGTTACAAGCCACGTAAGTACTGACCTGACCAAACTGAAAAGATAGTAGAAAACGAGCTTTTGCGAAAAGGAACCTCAACCAAGAAAGAAAATTACAATCCAGATCCAAAAAAACCCCGAGCAAAGAACTAACGCACGTCACTCGCTTCCAGGCGGTGCCCGTAGCGGCCATCCAAAAAGAGTGGACAACTCACCTATTCATCAGAGCTCGACGAGGCTTACAGATTCAAAGTATCTTGTCAAAAGTAAAGTCATTGTCGTTAGACCGACAAAAAAAAAACAGATCGAAAAAACCACTGAGAAAAGAACTAACGCATGTCAATCATCTCCTGCACCGCCGATAAAAACCGAATTCAGCAAAACCTAAAATTCAACAATTCATAATAAAACTGATACAAGAATGAATCAATTGTTGCCAAGGTCGCGATCGGCGATCTTCTTCTTCGTGTGCCTAATCCATTTTGCGCTATCATTATCCAAGAGGCTACCGCCTTGAAACATGACCCTCGATCCATCCGTGAATTTTGCATCACTCGTCTTCTTTTTCAACTCCATTTTTGTCCAAGCCTCCTCATTCTCCAATTTTAAGCTTGCACTCTCCAGATCCATCTTCTACTTAAGACTCACTTGATCAAACTCCATTCTCTCCCTTTGCAATGTCAAGAATGTTTTGTACCTCTGATCCTTCTTCTCCTCTCTCTTCTCCTCCAATTGCTTCAAGGTCTCACCTTTAGTGGAGAAGATGTCCTCCCATGTGGCGAACATTTTTTATTACCGCGCCATCGCCCGCCGCCCCATCCTTAACCCACATCTTCCCAATGAAATCTCTTTTCCCATTTTGAACGGGCCTTTGTGCGTCCATGTGGCTAGATACATCATTGTTCTTCATCTTATTTGTTGGATTCTTGATATCATCGAATTGGGTGTACCTCTTTGGTTTCGCATTCAATTCAAACAAACAATGGGACATAGTGATGAATGGTTATGCCACTTCGGCTCCTCACCCCGCCGCTAATCGGTGTGGCTCTGCCGCGCCCTTCTCCGCCGGTTCCCCTCCTTCACGCATGCTTCGTTCCCCGCTGCAGCTCCGCAGCCACCCGCGCCTCCGACCGGTGTCTCATGCCATCCTGCAAGGCGACAGAGAACGACAACCCGTCGTTCAACTGCTCTACTAGCTTGATTGATTGGGATCGGACCCGGGCGCACCCCTCCCGAAACCTAACCCCTCCCGCGGCGCACCCCTGAGCGTCGCCGGGGGGCTCCCTGCCGCGCCGCCAGCCCTCCCCCTCGCCGTCGGATCCGCTCGCCGCCGCTGCAGCCGGCCCTCGCCGCGGCGGCGGCGGGCCCAGCCGCCAATGGTGGTCTGGGGGTGGACGCTGGAGACCGTCGCCTCGATCAGCAGGGGCGGAGATGGGCGCTGTGTCGACGTGCAGCGGTCAGGGCGGCGCCCCTGACCGGGGTGGTGGTGGAGATTCGCATCGGCGGCGCTTGACTGGCGGCGGTGGTTGGGCTGGGGTGGTCGGTGGCTATGTGCTCCTGCCACCTGCCCATCTCCTGGCCACGGTGTCACGGCCGGCTCCGGTTGTGGATCGACCCTGCGCCGCCGCTTCCTTACGCACCGCTGGTCATGGCCCTCGATTGCTCAGAGAGGCAGATCCCGCAGGTTGCCGGCGGGTGGCGTGGGGGCTGCCAGCTTGGTTTGAATAAAGGAGGTGGTCCTTGGTTCTTATTCGCGCCAAGATGAAGATCTACCGGATGTTGGTCCCCATCGAACTTGCTGGACGGTCGTGTTCCGGAAGGCTCCGCCGGCGAACTCCATTGGGCGATTGATGCCTGAAATTGCTGGATCGGGTGGTATTCGGTCGGACGCACCCATGTTTTTATTTGACCGTTTGGTTTCAGAGGGAGCGCTTTGAAGCTCTGCTGGCTGTTAATACTATGGAGCACGCTTTCTCGTTCCATGGTGCTGGCGGAGAATGTCATGGAAGGCGGGATCTAGGGACTTAGCAATGGTGGTTTCTTTCTTCGTAGCGATGAAGAATTGGCTGGGTGATTCGTGACCTTGAGCAGCGGTTTGTAAGTGGGTGCGACTGCACAGGAGAAGTCCAAAGTCTTATGCCTCAGTGTGAAGATCCAAGATCTAGCCTTAATTGGTTGTGTCTTGAGTGCGAGGACTTTCTTCAGGGTGAAAACCTATGGAGAAGCTGGACTTCTGGTGTTGTCTTGGTGGTGCTAGTGCTGATGTCTCAAGGAATAGATCGCTGCAGCGGGACTTTTGTTTTTTGTAATTCTTCTTTCTATTTTTGGCTGTGTGCATCTGTAATGCTGCTAGGGCAATGCGTTGTTGCAGAGGCTGGGTGTAATTGGTATCTCCGCGATATTAATATATACTCTTTATCTAAAAAAAGTGATGAATGGTTTGTTCTCTGAGTTATGATGCAAAGTTTCGGCCAATCCTATCTAATAAGGAAAATGCAATGATGTATTCAACACAATTCAATGCCAAGCAAGGAAAAATGTAGTGACAAGCAATTAACCATCCACACACTTACGTGTCTATAGATGCCAACACCATTTAGAATCCTATTTTACACTTGTGCATAAAAACCGCAAAACTTGTTCATGGACTCTTGGATGACCGCCCATCTATGTTGGAGAGAGCCGACATTGCGAGTGGTATGGATTGGGTGCGGCTCCACATAGTGTTTTTGATTGTGGTAAAAATGTGTGGAGCTTCTCCCAATATTTTGACCCCTTTTTGCTCGGTTCCATATTTAGGATCCATGCTAGTGGCCCCAATATTTGTATAAAAATACATATTCATGAGTTGTGTATGAAGTTATCAAAAATTGGAGGATCATTGCCATCTCGGATGGAATCCATCATAAACTTGCCCTACACATTACTCGCAATTAAACTCTGATCCTAAAATTGATCTTAAATCGTGCATTTGGATCCGAGTTATACCTGAGCCACGTCCAGATTGTCGTCGAACAACTAGTGGGCGTGGACACTGTCGGTGATGGCCGACAATGCCCGCTTCCGTTGGAGCGGAGGAGAGTCGCACACCACTTCAATATCCTCCTGCATGAGCCCCTCCAGTGTGTCCCACTGCGACTGGTTGTCCTCCGTGTCGACCTTCTTAGTGCGGGCGCGGGTGATGGCCGCTTGGCCCCGGGCGTGGGCGAGGGTGTGGGCGCGACTCTGAGAGAGGATGCTTCATAGGTGATTGCTCACAATGCTCCTGCAGTGCAAGCAAAATCTGCACAATTGGAGCCATAACCTTGGTGATAACAGCACTTCCAAGGACATACGACGTCACATGCAGAGCACGAGGAGAAAATTCTCGAAAGTATCATTCAACACCCTCACCAACAGAACCAATTTGGAGCCCACGTGGCAATGACACAACCAAAATAATCTGAAGCTTGACAAGAGTGTCGTGGAGCTCAGAACAAAGAAGCTCAATCTTCTGAAGGAGCTCCGTTCACAGCAGGCCAACTGGGACTCTGGAGTAGAGACCAGCCTCCTTTGTATGTGGAATTGGGCCGGATACCAAAGTCCCGGTCTAAAATTTTGCTCGGCCGGAGTCCCCAACCTTCTCCACGTCCAATCTGTGATTTACCTCCTTTTTTTTTTGACACAAGGGCAGCACCGATTAGAAACTGAATTGAGAACCGCATATTTCTGGAACTCTCCTCCTCTCCTCTCTTCTACAGAACCAGAGGCGACTCGAGGGCGACCCCGAGGCGACCAGCGTGCGCCGGCGCATCCGTGGGATTTCCCACCCTCCGGCGGCCGCTCCGGCGGCGGGAGGATAGGGAATCCCCGGATCTGCGCTCCGGCAGTGTAGATAGGGTGTGGATAGGGTGGATCTCGGGCGGCGGGGTCGAGGCGGGGAGGCCTCCGTCGTCGTTTTGTTGGGAAGCAGCCTCCCCTCGCTCCCGACGTCATCTTCGACGGCGGCGGCTGGCTGCTGCCCTGCTCCACTGGTGCTTCCTCCGGTGCTGGTGTTTTCTTTGCGGTTGGCGTTTTGGTTGGTGTTCTGGAGGCGTGCGGAAGGGATGGGAGGCTGCTGTTGCGCGGGATCGAGGCTTGCAGGTTGAAGATCTGGCCACCTCGGTGGAGGTGGAGTGGCGCTGGCCCTGGATCTGGGGCGGAGGTTGCTTGGGGGACTCCCCCGGCCGATGGACCATCTTCGGCTTCAGATCCAGCTCGTCGGAGCTGCTGGCTGATGCGGCCCGTCAAAGCCTTGCCAGCTCGTCGGAGCTGGTGGCTAGGAGTTCTTCCGCTTCGTTGGAGAGGGCTGTCGGCAGCTGGATCCTGCGTCGTCCTCGACGGTGGAGGTCTCGGGTGTTCGGCGTCCTGGAGGTTGAAGAAGATGTTCTGCAGCAGTGCTGCTCTCTGTATCCTCTCCGTATCGTAGCTGCTTGTATTAGGATCTGTACTGCTTTCCTATACGTATGAATACAAGTGTTTAGCGTTCAAAAAAAAAAAGAAACTGAATTGAGGGCCCGGCCCATTGACAGGAAAAGTAGTCCGGAGCCCCCAAAAAAGAAGATATCAACATACTAAAGTATATACAGTAATCAATACTCCTATGATATTACTTATTACCAAAGGAAATATTTAATACTCTCCTATAAAAAAATAGAACATGAATGATTTTTTGTCAATAACGCACAATTAATGTTTTTGACAAAAAAGTGTATATGCATATTCAAAAAGTATTCCACAAGATATAACGATTCCATTTGTACAAACTAAACTATACGCTGCAGTATACATTTGTGGTGAAAGACGTGAATTAAAAATGGTGAAAAATCATGAGTGCCTTACATTTGGGAATATATGCAGTATCTCAACATAATAAAATGGTTAATTTTTGGAAACAATTACACCACGGGAAGTCCTACTGGGTAAACCACTGTGACTGGCCATAACAAGTTTAGTTAGCATAATATTTTTTCCCGATGGGAAGTTTTGCAGGTTTGACGAAAATGTATGTGATTTTCATGTTATTCTGTGCAACATATTTTTATTTCATAAAATTCTAGGGCACTCATGTACACCATGATAACAAGTACATTGCATAACGTCATACCGAATAATAAAATATATATATTAAAGCATACTACAATCCACACCATTTAATTTTAATTAGTGATTAGTCTAACCAATATTGTTTCAATATTTTTTTGAACCTAAATATTGTTTCAATATCAATTATAGAGCATGCAAACTTTATTAAACTATGAGTTGCCTGACAATTTCTACCACGTCAAAGTAGTGCATTACTAAAGTTTGTACACTAAAATTTTCTATAAATAATTAAATATGTTGACTTAATCATATACTAGATACTGCTATTGAAATATTTTTTGAGATCATACTTTTTATAGACGTTTACTATAATATGTAGCAACTATGTAAATTGTACATTGTAGAAAAATTGTTTTAGAACTGACTTTTGCTACAAAATATAGTTTAATATCTTTCAACGATTCAGTCCAAACAAAAAAACATAAACTAATATTTAGTAATATCGCTATGTTTTATGTGGTTAAATTGTGAACAAATAGATAATTATACTTGTAATTTTGTAACACGTTAAAAATAAGATGTAGAGAAGTATACCAGTTTAGTAAAAAAATTATTTATTTTGTTTGCACTGGCCCAAATTCTCATTGTATCGGCCTTGTTCTGAATTGTGTACTTCGCTTCATCCTCCAGTTCTTCAATCCTCAACGGGATGAATTACTACTCCACGACAATTGATATGGAACCATCATGAGATATAGCAACGTACAAACAAATAAGTTGTTTACTCTAGGAAAGACAAAAAATGCAACTAATTAAAGGGAAGGACAAAGCAAGGGCATCCTAATCTTTTTCCGTCCATGAGCTTAGTCCTGTCCAAGAAGGGGGACTGCCCACTAATGGGCTCACTGGGCCTCTCCTTCCTCTGGGTTTCTTTTATTCAGGTATTTATTTTGCCTGTCTCTTGCATTTTCTGGAGATGCGCTGTCCCTGGAGGGAGCTACCAGGTTTAAAGACGAATTTTCTCCTTTACAACACCCACAATATTTTTTCGCTTTTCCTAACGCTCGGCTAACCGAGATATTAGTTAGCGCTCGGTCGACGGAGTCGTGCGATGCGTTTGATCGCTACTGCTTTAGTCGCGGCCCGTTTATATGCGAGGCTTTTTGTGTTGTTCGGTCCTTTTCTGTTGGGCCTGGTTTTTTTTGGGCCTTGCTTTTTTGTCTCTTTTTTGTGGATTTTTTGTTGGGCTTTTGATTTTTTTTTTCCTTTTGTACTGGTGAAAGTGCATCTTCCCTAGATGATGTTTTGGTGTTAGTGATAACACAATTATGTATCTAACGATGTATTTTGAGCTTCCAGAAATTTCTGATATAAGCGTCATCGAATAGAGCTTGCAATTTGCTCTTAGCAGTTTTCTGCTCCTGGCAGCGGTAGTACCGCCAGGAGGGCCGGTAGTACCGCTGCGCAGGGTTTCCTCGCAAGCTCAGCCAGCTACCGCTGGCGGTACCGCTGGAGGTACCGCCGTTTTTCAGCGTCTGTTTCCATCAGCGGTAGCTCCAGCGGTACCGGGCGGTAGTACCGCTGCGCAGCGGCAGTACCGCCAGACCTAGCGGTGGTACCGCTATGCAGCGGCAGTACCGCCCGTGGTGCCGCTGATTTCCACCCTCTGTTGCGATGGGCGGTAGCCGCAGCGGCAGTACCGCTGGGCAGCGGTGGTACCGCTGCCTCCAGCGGTAGTACCGCTTTGAAGACAGGCGCGGGCTCCAGAATTTCGAGCCGTTTGAATTGAAGACGAAGGAAGGCAGCGGTAGTACCGCTGCCCCCAGCGGTACTACCGCCGCGGGAATCTGGCTGCGCAACGGCCACTTTTGGAGGAGCTATTTAAAGGGGTCTTCTTCCCCACTTGAAGACTAAGTTTTCCTATGCTCTCTCTCCTCCATTGATGAAAGCTTCAACCTACTAAGATCTCCCACTCCAACCACCCAAACCTCTTGATACTTTGTGGAGTGAAGGAGGAGGTCTAGATCTACGTCTCCACCGAAGGAATTTCAAATCCCCCCACACGGATAGTGTGGAACTTGCATCTTGGGTTGCTTGTAACTCGAGGTGCCTTTGTGAGTCTCGGAGGAAGTCCGAGGCATTGTTGGGAGGCTTCAACTCATTGTGGAGTTCCCCGACCTTTGTGTACCGGCTTGGTCAACGCCATCAAGGTGACCTCATAGTGAATGAGCCGAACCCCCACGGGTAAAGCTCACGGAGAATAGAGTGAGCACATCCGTGCTATTGGAGCGCCTAGGTGGCTCCACACTCCTCCAACGTAGACGTACTTCCCTTGGGAAGGAACTACGGGAAACATCTCCGTGTCTCCACTTTGCGGTTACTTCTATCCTTTACTTGTTGCTTCCGCTACGTTGCTTACCTTGCTTGTATCACATAGGTTGCTCACTTAGTGCACATCTAGTCAACCTTGTTATACTTTGCTCAAGCCTTAATTAATCGAAAAAGAATTAAAATTTGGTAGTCGCCTAATCACCCCCCCTCTAGTCGACATATCGATCTTTCAATTGGTATCAGAGCCTCGTCTCTTATCTAAGGCTTCACCGCCTAAGAGAATATGTCGGACGTCGTGGACCCTCTCGCATCGGTTACTAATGAACGCTTTGGTGAGGTTGTTAGTGAACTCAAGAGTGAGATATCGAATCTCAATACCGAGATCACTACCAACCTCAACATAAGCATGAAGGAATCGATGCGAGAAATGTTCAAGGAGTTCCTAGGGAAACCGGATCCTCCTAAGGTTGATTTACCCTCCTTGGAAAATGTCCCGGGAAGTTAGATACTCTTCCTTCTACGGGTATTGTCAATGCGGACGGAAAGGCGCAAGCCAATCCCGAAACAAAGAACTCCGAGGATGGTAACTCAACCCCAAGGAAGCCGCCGGGGGTGTATGCTAATGTTCCACCGGAACAAGTGTATAACACAATCCACCAACACGTCTCTCCGCCACACATCGCCAATATGGGCGCACCTCCTAAGCTTGATCCAAAAGACTTTCCTAATTGGCAATTCTCTATGCGTTCACACATGTCTAGTTGTTGTGTTTTCTTGATTGACATTTTAGAGCAAGGCTTCCATCCTCAAGACCCACACAACATGACTCCAACGGAGAAGGCCAATCATCAACTCAACGCCACCGCCATGCACATGATACAAACGGCCGCAAGCCCAACTTATCGCACGCATATCCGTATGTGCACGACGGCAAAGCAATGTTGGGAGAATCTTCATAACTTGTTCTTGGGGAACAAAAGCATTCAACTTTCCAAGTATGAAGCGGTTCAAGATGAAGCCGATGAGTTTGTGATGAATGAAGATGAGACCCCCGAAGATCTCTATCGAAGACTCTCCGCTCTTGCCATCACCTTGAATGATTTCGGTTTTGAGAAGATTAGTGATAATTGGATCAAGCGCAAATTTCTCAAGGCCATCACTCCCTCAAATCAAGGCTTAGCTCAAACCATTCGATCAAGACCGGACTTCTCAACACTTGACTCCAACACCGTGCTCAACGAGTTTGTATCCATTGGGATGGTTGTCAAGAGCTCTATTCATGCTCAAGCTCGGCAAAGGGGACTTGCGGGACAATCTCCAAATGTCGCTTTGAAGTCCACCACCATCACTAGTGAAGAAGAGTTTGAACATGGAGGTGAAGAGGAGGATACGGAGGACATCAAGAAAGACTATTGTGAGCACATGGCTCTTGCTTCAAGAGCCTATTGGGGCAACCGTTCCAAGAGATCTTCAAGACCTTTTGCTAAGAAGAACTTCGTTGCAAGACCAAGAGGAGACCGTCCAAAGACTTGCTATAATTGTAGTAATCTCAATCACTACATTGCCGATTGTCCTTGGGAGAATCGAGAGGACCACAATGGCAAGCTTGTGAGAAAAGACAAGTCCAAGGGCAACGGCAACAAGAACTACGTGAAGAAGAGGGTTACCAATGCCTTGTGTGTTCAAGATAGAAAAGTTTTGGAAGAATACACGTCCGGTGATGAAGATGAAGATGAAGTTGTAGCTACCGCTCGCATTGCCATAGCTACACCTTCCTCTACACCGTCATCCCTATTTGAATCCCCCAATGAAAATGAGTCCATTCCCTACACATGTCTCATGGCAAAAGCCACCTCGGTAACTCCTTCTCCTAAACCTATTGCCTCTACACCTCCTTCCTTATTGGATTGTGTAGAGAATGTTGTGAAGGAGCCCCAAAGTCCAAATGAGGTGGACGTGTGGCTAGCAATCTTAAAGGAGAAGACAAAGTGAATGTTGATGCTCTTTTGGAGCAACTTGAGGAAACTAACTCTCTTGTAGATCAAAAGGAGGAGATCATTTCGGGCATGGCAAACCGTGAGGTTGACTATGCTAATGAGATAGCGGATTTCGCTATTGCTCTTGAAAAGGAGCAAACTCGTAGAAGGTCCCTTGAGGAGGCCCTATCTAATTCCGAGGAATCCTATGCTATTGACATGTCTAGAGTTAAAAAGGATCATGAACATGCTCTTGCTACTTCTAAAGTCTATAAGAATGAGAAGCTTGAGCTAGGCATTGAACATGCTAGACTTGAGAAGGAAAACAAGAGACTTGATGAGGAACTCAAAACCCTCAAAGAGTCTTTTGCCAAACTTGAGAAGTCTCATGATCAATTCCTAGGTCAACAAGTGAAAGAAGTTATTGCTTCCACATCAAATGAAATTATTGCTAAATCTATTATTTGTTGTGAGCATGCTAACCTTGTTGAAGAGAATGCTAAGTTGAAATCTCAACTTGAGAAGGGCATTATGGCTTGTGCCCAAGGAGAAAAGAACCTCAATGACCTTTTGAGCAATCAAAAGGATCAAATTGGAAAAGAAGGACTTGGTTTCTCTACCAAGTCAAAGAAGAAGAACAAGAAGAAGAAGAAGTCTTCTCCCTCTTCAAAAGCTATTATCTTTGTGAAGGAGGGGGAGTTGGCTAAAGAGAAGGAGACCAACACCATTGTGGGTGGTGAGGTCACAAGGGACCTTCCTACCCATAATGACTTTGCCGGCAAATATAACCCATCTTATGTTCTTATGAAATCTAGAGATGGTCATGTTTATGCTAAATATGTTGGCTCTTCTTATGGTGATGATTATCATTGGGCTATTTGGGTTCCTAAGACCCTTGTGACTAACAAGAAAGGACCCATCGAAAAATGGGTACCTAAATCAAAGACTTGATTCCTTGTAGGGTGTGGCGTCCGGTGCGGGTCGATGGACGGTGGATAGTGGCGCATCCCAACACATGACCGGACGCATTGACTTGGTGGATGATATTGAACCTCCTCTACCTCAATATTCACGAGTCAAAATTGGTGACAACCGCGAGCTTAAGGTATTGGGACGAGGCAAGGTCGTTGTTGCTAGAGAAGTCTCTATCAAGAATGTACTTGTCGTTGAGTCCCTTGGTTACAACTTACTCTCCGTCTATCAACTTACTAAAAGTGGTTATGGGTGTTATTTTGATGACGAGAGTGTGATCATCACCGTGAAGGGATCTCTTAAAGTAGTCTTTGTTGGACATGTCGAGTACGGCATGTATGTGCTTGATTTCTCGAAAGAGAGCATGTCGGCCGCGACTTGTCTAATGGCTAAAGTTGATGTGGGTTGGCTTTGGCACCGCCGACTAGCCCACACCAATATGAGAACACTCCATGATCTTCAAAGTGGTAATCACATTCTTGGACTAACCGATATTAAGTTTTCCAAAGATCGTGTGTGTAGATCATGCGTTCTAGGAAAGCAACATGGAGAAGCCCATCCACCAAAGACGAAGATTACCACCAACAAGATTCTTGAGCTCATTCATTTGGACCTTTTTGGTCCATTATCTTATGATAGTCTTGGTGGGAAGAAGTATTGCTTGGTGATTGTTGATGACTATTCAAGATACACATGGGTCTATTTCTTCAAGAAGAAGAGTGAGACTCAACAAAGAGTCATTGACTTCATCAACATGGCTCAACGCAATATCAAGAGAAGATCATGACAATTCGAAGTGATAATGGGTCCGAATTCAAGAACTACACCGTGGAGGGGTTTCTTAGTGAAGAGGGTATTGCTCATCAATATTCCACTCCATACACCCCTCAACAAAATGGTGTTGCGGAGAGGAAGAACCGGACTCTTATGGATGCGGCTAGGACCATGATTGCGGAGTATGCTTCTCCGTTAACTTTTGGGCCGAAGCCATCTCCACCGCTTGTCATGCAACAAATCGGTTATTTCTCCGCAAGCTATTGAACAAGACCCCATATGAGATTCTTCTTGGGAAGAAACCGGATCTTTCTTATTTTCGTGTCTTTGGATGCAAGTGCTTCATTCGCAAGAAAGGTAACCGGTTATCTAAGTTTGAGACTAGATCTATAGAGGGCATCTTTGTTGGTTACTCCACAAACTCTCACGGCTATAGAGTCTACAACAAGACCACCGGTCAAGTTGAAGAATCTAGTGACGTGAAGTTTGATGAGGATAATGGCTCCCAAGTGGGGCAAGTTGATCCTAATGTTGTAGGTGATGTACCTATGGAGCTCGCTCTAAGAAGGATGGCAATTGGGGACATTCGTCCCATTGAAGAGGATCCTCCTCAAGTTCAAGATCCTCCTCGAGCTCCTCCTCAAGTCATACCATCACCAACTCAAGATCCTCCCCGTAACCAAGAACAAACTCCGAGCCCTCAAACAAGTGAGCAAGGTCAAGAACAAGATCAACCTAGTGGTTCCTCTCCACAACTTGATGTTCAAGACCAAGCTCTAGATGGTGCACACGACAATGATCAAGAACAAGATCAAGGTGGTCCTCATCAAGATCAAGCTCAAGATCAAAACAATGCACATGACTCCGATGATGAAGGAAATGATCAAGTCATCTCTCAAGAAACTTCGGAGGAGACCAAGAAGAGAAGAGAATTGCGAAGAGAGCAAAAATTAACTCGCTTAGAGCATACATTGGACAAAGTTCTTGGAGGTGTCCAAAGCAAGGTCGTCACAAGAAAACAATTGGCAAGCTTTAGCACCAACCATGCTTTTGTGTCCTTCATCGAGCCCAAGAAGGTGTATGAAGCTCTTGAAGATCATGATTGGATTGATGCCATGCATGAAGAACTCAATAACTTCAAGCGCAACAAGGTGTGGAAGTTGGTGCCAAGGCCAAATGGGTGCAAGAACGTCATCGGCACCAAATGGGTCTTCAAGAACAAGCAAGATTCGAACGGCATTGTCATTCGAAACAAGGCAAGATTGGTGGCACAAGGCTACTCTCAAGTCGAAGGTGTTGACTTCGGTGAAACCTATGCCCCCGTTGCTCGTCTTGAATCTATTCGCATCTTGCTTGCATATGCATCTCATCATAACTTTAAATTGCAACAAATGGATGTTAAAAGTGCTTTCCTTAATGGTCCTATTAATGAGTTGGTATATGTTAAGCAACCTCCCGGGTTTGAGGATCCCAACCATCCGGACCATGTTTACAAGCTCGACAAGGCACTCTATGGCCTTAAACAAGCCCCACGTGCGTGGTATGAGCACCTTCGAGAGTTTCTTGTAGACCGTGGATTCCAAGTTGGTGTTATTGACCCCACCCTCTTTACCAAGAAGGTGGGTGGCAATCTTTTCATATGCCAACTCTATGTAGATGACATCATTTTTGGTTCTACTAACAATGCTTTCAATGATGAGTTTGCAAAGCTAATGACAAGCAAATTTGAGATGTCCATGATGGGGGAGTTGAAGTACTTCCTAGGATTTGAAGTGAAGCAATATAGGGAAGGTACCTTCATCAATCAAGCCAAATATACCCAAGACATGCTCAAGAGGTTCACGATGACGGAGCTCAAACCTTACAAGACACCCATGTCCACCTCCGTCGACCTCCACACCGACACCGAGGGTAACGATGTCGATCAAAAACTCTATCGCTCTATGATTGGTTCTTTGCTTTATCTTTGTGCATCTAGACCGGATATTATGTTTAGTGTGGGTAAGTGTGCAAGGTATCAAGCGGCTCCCAAAGAGAGCCACTTAGTGGCGGTTAAGCGCATCTTTCGATATTTGCTTCATACCCCAAACTTTGGTCTTTGGTATCCCAAGGGTTCAAGCTTTCATCTTATGGGTATTCGGATGCTGATTATGCCGGAGAGAAGAAGGATAGGAAGTCTACATCCGGGAGTTGTCAATTTCTTGGCCGCTCCTTGGTGTGTTGGTCTTCCAAGAAGCAAAATTGTGTTGCTCTCTCCACCACCGAAGCCGAGTACATCTCCGCCGCAAGTTGTTGTGCTCAACTCTTATGGATGGTTCAAACTATGAAGGATTATGGTATTAACTTCACCAAGGTGCCTCTCCTTTGCGACAATGAGAGTGCTATCAAGATCGCCCACAACCCCGTGCAACATGCCAAGACGAAGCATATTGAAGTTCGTCATCATTTCATCCGGGAGCACGTGGAAAGGGGCAACATTGACCTTTCTTTTGTAGGAACCAAGGATCAACTTGCGGATATATTCACCAAGGCCCTTGATGAACCAAGATTTCGAGAGTTGAGGAATGAACTAAATGTCATTGATGCGAGCAACTTTGCTTGACCGCCTTGCACAAGTACCCATAGTAGACATCGTAACTAGTTTAGATGCATGCATGGACATAGGGGGAGTGTAGCTCAACTCATGAGTCAACACTACTTCTATTATGCGCACATAGACAATTCGTGCTTTATTTGGTCACTCCGGTGACAAATTGTGCTTAAACGATGAGTATTGGCCTTAAACCCAAGATATATCTTCGCGGTTTTGGGTTGATAATTGCTCATACATGGTGGCCTAGGCCACCGCCCTCCTCCTTTTGAGGAGTTGGTTTTATTTGGATCTTATTTGGTTTTTAGACTTCTTTTTGGGGAGAGAACTCAAGCTTGGGTCTTCAAGTTTGGTTTTTGCAAACTTGAGTTTCTTCTCCTTCTCAGCTACTTGTCTATCCCAAGCCAACACTCTTTCTTAAAACAGCCCTATCTCTCTCTAAAAATGCCTTTTTCATGCTCTTGGTTGTTTGGATGGTCGGAAACGGCGGTCAAATCGGCTTCGGGGCTCATTTTTGAGCCCCAGCTGATTTTTCCCCAGGCGCCGGTACTACCGGGCACCCTGGCGGTACTACCGCTGCGCGTGCTTCACAGCACTGTGCAGCGCGGTATCGCCACTGGGCCTGTTTTTACCAGGGGCGGTACTACCGCTGGATCGAGCGGTAGTACCGCTCGCGGGATTTTTCCTGGATAAGGCACGGGGCCAACTCGAGTGGGGTTATTTCTCCCACTCTTTCTCCTCCCCGTGCCCTCTTCCTCCCAAGATCCCGCCGCCGCCGGCCATTCCTCCGCCGAGAAGGAGCCCTCCCAGGCCCGGAGCTTTCTCCTCCACGCTTGGGACGCCTCCTGCACCTCTCCTCCTCCTCGATCCTCCGCCATGAGTTCCGGTATGCCCTATCCCTCTCTCTCATCTAGTTGATGGATAGAGATGAAATTAGTGGTGTTCCTCTTGGATTCGTGGTAGATTGAGTAGGTAGATGTGTGTATTTGTGGATCTAGAACCTTGTCTATCATTTTGTTGCGAAATTTGTGGCTAGATTGAAAGTTCCTCTTCCTAGATTTAGAGGAGTAACCCTAGATAATGTTAGTGCTTTTTAAGCCATAATATTGTCTCTTGTTACATCTCCAACACTAGATTTGGCACTCTCCCTCTAGTTTTAATTTCATACAATTTTGTAGACATGTGCTCTTTTTCTCCAAAATAATGAAATGGTGCATTCTTACCTATGTGCTTGTCCCTCCCATGCTATTCACAGGTAGTGCGTCTGTTGGTCGCACCAAGTCTGTTGGGCGCAAGAAACCAAGGACCGATGGTGTGATGAGATTCAAGATGAGATTGATGGGGTTCCCGTGACTCGCCGGAGGTTTCCACCTCCGGAGAAGACCCTGCCCAAGAGGACCAAGACTGCTAGTCAGATGTCGGACAAGGATTTTGCGGTCAAGCGGGCTGTCAATTGCTATGTGATTGAGAGGATGGATCAAATTCCCTCCATTCGGGGCAACAATCCTTTCTTTCACAACAAGTTCAAGAACAATGCTACAATGAGATCTTGTTGAAGAAGCCGTGGAGAACTATGTGGAGCAGCACCACATTAATATGGATCATATGAGGGAAAGAGTGACTACTTCGGAGAAGCTCTTGCCATTTGTGAGGAGTTTGGGCTTCTCCCATGATGGAGTTGGAACAAGATTTTGATGAAAGCTTGTGGCTCAGTTCTAGCCACGTTCACTTTGGAAATGAGACGGAGCGCACCATCACATGGATGACAAGGATAAGAAGTTTGACGAGAAGTGGTCTGAAATTGCTCAGATGCTTGAGTATGAGGAGTTTGGTTCCGTCCTCTACGACGACTTTGATGATACTCACTTCCGTGTCCATCATACGGGGGTGCAGGCTGTAGAAGTGGAGAAGCTCTTGCCTTATATGACCCGGAGAGCGCTGAGAAGTGGAAGGTTGGCAAGTCCAAGGGACTTTTTCCCACTTGGGACATCATGCACCGGATTTATCGCGAGACAATCAACCCAAAGGTGGGCAACATTGATGAAATTCATGGTTTCTCAAGAACTCATGCTCCTCACAAGGGAGATGCAAGGCAAGGGGAAGAAGTTGGATGTCATGGATTTCATTTGGCATGAACTTTGGGAGGTCATTATCAAGAAGAAGAACATCGCTTTGCTCCTCTCATTATGCGCATCATCATTTGGAAGTGGATTGAGAAGTTTGCTGTTGAGGAGCTTGGGGATGCGGAGATTGGGTTCCCCACAAGAGTAAGCGGCTCCTTATCAAGTCCCATCCGAAGAAGAAAAGCAAAGAAGTTGTGATGAAGCCGGTCCCTCTCACACTACCAAGGAAGGGCCTTCCTTTGGATGGCTACTTCTATGAAGAAGCTCTTCAAGCTGACCAAGAAAGTTGAGAGGAACCAATATGATGTCTATGAAGAGCAGAAGGCTCGCCAAGCTGATTGCTCACCGCGTGCTCAAGGAGAGCAAGTGCAGTCCGGTTCGGAGAAGAACATCACTCCATGGGAGGAGTGGCAAGCTCAGGACAGTGCAGGGCAGGTGATCACTTGGGCAGATTATGAAGAAGATGAAGTCACCTCTCAGCAGCCTCCGTTCGGTTTCGAGTGACCCTTGGGGCGTTAGCATCGGTCTTTCCCTTTTTGGTGTCTCGATGCCAAAGGGGGAGAGATATCTAGTAGGCTCTCGTACGGGGTTTCGCAAGGGTTGTGTGTCACAAGCTTGTTCTTTATTCGTGTTGTTTCTCTTATGCTTGTGAACACTTTTTATTTTTCAGTTATGGATCTCTCCATGTGGTGTAAGACATGTGAACCTTAATTGCTTAGCTTATTATCTTTGTTCATGTCTTATTCTTTGTTGCAAGCTCTTTATATTATACTATTTGCAAAGTTTGCAAAAGCTAGGGGGAGCATTGATCCTAGGTTGTGTGCGTTTGTGCATTCAAAAGCATTTCATGAATAATGCACATGTCTAGGGGGAGCTCCGTCTATCTTTTACAAATCTTTTGCCTTGCGATAATTGTGTTGTCATCTAACGCCAAAAAGGGGGAGATTGAAAGTGCATCTTCCCTAGATGATGTTTTGGTGTTAGTGATAACACAATTATGTATCTAACGATGTATTTTGAGCTTCCAGGAATTTCTGATATAAGCGTCATCGAATAGAGCTTGCAATTTGCTCTTAGCAGTTTTCTGCTCCAGGCAGCGGTAGTACCGCCAGGAGGGCCGGTAGTACCGCTGCGCAGGGTTTCCTCGCAAGCTCAGCCAGCTACCGCTGGCGGTACCGCTGGAGGTACCGCCGTTTTTCAGCTTCTGTTTCCATCAGCGGTAGCTCCAGCGGTACGGGCGGTAGTACCGCTGCGCAGCGGCAGTACCGCCAGACCTAGCGGTGGTACCGCTATGCAGCGGCAGTACCGCCCGTGGTGCCGCTGTTTTCCACCCTCTGTTGCGATGGGCGGTAGCCGCAGCGGCAGTACCGCTGGGCAGCGGTGGTACCGCTGCCTCCAGCGGTAGTACCGCTTTGAAGACAGGCGCGGGCTCCAGAATTTCGAGCCGTTTGAATTGAAGACGAAGGAAGGCAGCGGTAGTACCGCTGCCCCCAGCGGTACTACCGCCGCGGGAATCTGGCTGCGCAACGGCCACTTTTGGAGGAGCTATTTAAAGGGGTCTTCTTCCCCACTTGAAGACTAAGTTTTCCTATGCTCTCTCTCCTCCATTGATGAAAGCTTCAACCTACTAAGATCTCCCACTCCAACCACCCAAACCTCTTGATACTTTGTGGAGTGAAGGAGGAGGTCTAGATCTACGTCTCCACCGAAGGAATTTCAAATCCCCCACACGGATAGTGTGGAACTTGCATCTTGGGTTGCTTGTAACTCGAGGTGCCTTTGTGAGTCTCGGAGGAAGTCCGAGGCATTGTTGGGAGGCTTCAACTCATTGTGGAGTTCCCCAACCTTTGTGTACCGGCTTGGTCAACGCCATCAAGGTGACCTCATAGTGAATGAGCCGAACCCCCACGGGTAAAGCTCACGGAGAATAGAGTGAGCACATCCGTGCTATTGGAGCGCCTAGGTGGCTCCACACTCCTCCAACGTAGACGTACTTCCCTTGGGAAGGAACTACGGGAAACATCTCCGTGTCTCCACTTTGCGGTTACTTCTATCCTTTACTTGTTGCTTCCGCTACGTTGCTTACCTTGCTTGTATCACATAGGTTGCTCACTTAGTGCACATCTAGTCAACCTTGTTATACTTTGCTCAAGCCTTAATTAATCGAAAAAGAATTAAAATTTGGTAGTCGCCTAATCACCCCCCTCTAGTCGACATATCGATCTTTCAACTGGACTGTTTCTTATCGTCATATTTTTTTTGCTAAGAAGCAACCACGCAATTGCAGCTTAATCCTCCATGTGTAATTACACATAAGTAATTGTGGCCGAACTCTCCATGTTCAATTGGCACATTAGTGTGCAATTGCACATTAGTGGCCATAATGTGCAATCGCACATTATGTCCATAAATGTGCTATTTACACATTATCTTATATTTTTAGCGTGCAATTGCAGATGATTCATTTTTTATTTTTTTTGTTTTTCGTGTAATTACACATGATTATTGTTTAGCGTGCAATTACACATTATCTTATATTTTTAGCGTGCAATTGCACATGATTCATTTGTCTAATGTGTAATTGCACTTGTATATAATATCTTTGTGTAATTACACATGTTTTTTTGTTTTTGCGTGTAATTACACATGATTAGTGTTTAGCGTGCAATTGCACATTATCTTATTTTTTAGCGTGCAATTGCACATGATTCATTTTTCTAATGTGTAATTGCACTTGTGTGTAATACCTTGTGTAATTACACATGTTTTTTGTTTTGCGTGTAATTACACATGATTAGTGTTTAGCGTGCAATTGCACATTATCTTATATTTTAGCATGCAATTGCACATGATTCAGTTTTCTAGTGTGTAAATGCACTTGTCCGTAATACCTTGTGTAATTACACATGTTATTTTTGTGTAATTACACATGATTAGTGTTTAACGTGCAATTGCACATGATTTATTTTTCTAGTGTGTAATTACACTTGTGTGTAATACCTTATGTAATTACACATGTTTTTTTGTTTTCGCATAGCTTTGCAATCGCGATTCTCATTTTGGCCTGCAATTACATATGAACATCCTTAAATGTGCAATTACACTTAAACATCCTTAAACGTGTAACCGGTGCCCAGCCCAGTTTATCAGATGGAAGCCCAGATAACAAACTCGAGTATGCACAGAAGACCTACAGAAACTACAGCACATATATCCAACACAAGGAAAAAAACACAAAAAGGCCCACAAAAGAAAGGCAGAGCTGGTTGGAGGGAAACGTGCTCGTTCCATTCGTTGCGTCAACTACTGACGTGCTCGACCGAGCGTTTGCGGTCAACCGAGCGCTAGACACACCCATATTTTTTTTTCGGGGACACAATATTTCTGTTGGTGGAAGTTTCTAGGGATATTCACTAATCCTGTAGCACACTTGACCACTGTGTACTCAACGGGGGACCTTACGAAGTCCAGTGCGCACTCATCTGGACGGCATATAATAGCATGCGGCAGATTCGTCATGCTTCATCTCCTCTTGCCCATGTTTGTGCATCGCGAGTTATTCTTGCACCGATGCACGCATGACATCAAGTTCACGTCATTGGGCAATCCCAAGTACCCCTTCCGTTCCGTGAGCTGACAGAGCGACGTATGCTACGAAATATCCAAGTGTAAACCCGTAATGGCGTGGACAAGAGCAGATGATGATGATTCTCCGACGATGCAGCCAACGCAGTAGCTCTCGATCGAGTTCGCCGGTGTCGCCCCTACCCCAGAACGAGCAGCCCCACACGGCCTGTCTTTCTCACGGCGAAAATGCTGCCACAGCACCGCCAATACCGTATAGCAGCGCTACTGCACCGCGCGTCCGTGGTCCAACATGCCATCCGGCTGCTCGCACACGCCGGCGCGCGCGCCGTTACCACCGGTGACTGGCCTTATCGCGGCTCACGTCGCGGCGGCCCTTCCGGCGAGGCAGGGCCGATCGAGCCGCCCAGCAACGTACAGGGAAAGGAGGCACCACGTCTCCGTCTGCGTGTACGTGAGGGCGAGCGGCGTCTCGAGCGCGGCCGGCCACGGTGTCGAGTCCAGCCCACGCATCAATCAATCAATCAGCACACCCATCTAGGCCGTGACCGCTCGCACGCACGCATGCGGCAATCAATGTCACGGCTCGCCGCGGCTAGGTACGTGGCCGGCGGGCGCGGCAGCCGAGCCGTCGACGGCAGCAGACGTCCCACAAGCTTTTCGGTGGCAACGACCCGCACGGCCCACGGCGCTGCCCTGCCGCCGAGGGAACGAGGACGGACAGCGACGAGCGCCCCGCAACGCGCAGACGTGTCGTCGCAGCGCCGGACCCCAGAGCTAGCGGCCAAACCATGGCTTTTTTGGGATGCTCCCACCGCTATTCGGCCGGGGGAAAGCTACTGTTTTGTTCTCGTGGGGTTTTGACTGAACGTGTGTGATGAGGGGGCGCGACATGGCGCGCTGCGGTTGCTCCGGCGGCGGCCTCCGATCCGATCGTTTGACCGCTGATCCGACCTTGCCTTCTCCAGGCCCCGGCCACCGGCCTCAGCTTGTTTCTAGAAGCTTCCCCTGGTAACATGCGTCATACGACATTCAGATTAGGATACACCCTCATGCAACTGTTGTGTTTGTTCGCCAACAAAAAAATAACTGTGGTGTTAACTGAACCAAACGACCTCTCTCTAAAAAAGATCACGGTACTGGCGTGGCTGTCCTTGCATCCACGATTCAAACACAACAGGGCAAATTTCGCCACGCGTACATACTCTCGCCGTATCAAATTTCGCCACTTGTGATCATATCATATCTTTAGCTTGCAAGTCAACACAGGGCCCCTCTGCCACCGGCCGTGAATATCTGCCACCTGTCCGGACAACACCACCAGTTCCTGCGTTCTTTATTCACATGAAATGTGCACGTAAGAGGAGGGATCCAATGGAGCAGCGCCACCTGTCGGGTGCACTTCTCATTAGTCTCCTCGATCGATGCACCAATCATGCAACTGTTCACCACCTGTTTTTTTATCAATTATTGGCAAAGCCGAAAATATCGACCATGCTTGGAGTGTTGCTTAGTTTTAGAAGGAACCCTTGCTTTTGGTAACCGCTTGTGATGGTCAAGACTCAAGACAAGCAAAACCAGAAAGTGGAGCTCAAACGACTTACTGGAAGGAGAAAGGAGGCGTTCTCGTCCACATTCTTAAGGACTGAAACCGCTTTTTGCGTAGAGAAGATGAACTTTATCATATCCGCTGGAAAAAAGTCTCGAAAAGCTCTAGTAACATGCGTTGGATCCATACTGTTGGATCTCTGCGCTTTCTCCATTTTGGCGAGGATTTGGGACGTAACGACGAAGCAGCGTGAGATCTCGATCACATATTCACATATGTATCTCATGCTACCTCCATGTATGGTCCTACCTCTTGCTTGCACAAGTTCTTGCGTAAGCTCTCCAGCACTGTTCATTGGCTTGCACCTGTGTATTTTCTGCCAAGTCTGACCGTTTGACAAAACTATTGCGGTATCTGGGCCCTCTACAAAACTATTTTTAAATCTGACCCTAGTGAGTTCGGCGCCAAAGCCTATGACATCGACCCTGTTCGGCTAAAAAAAAGTGTGACAACGACATGTACATGTTCGGCTCCATTCTTGTTGGCGCAGACATCATAGGTCAGGTCAGACTTGGAAATAGTTTCACGGAGAAGCCAGACTAGCGATAGTTCTGTAAAAGGGGCAGATTTGGCAAAAAAAAATACTGCATTTGTTGCGCGTATCCTTGCGTCAGCTGCCATGAGATTAGCAAACACTAAGCACGTTTAGTTTCTTCTTGTCAGCTGTTCACCGGAGGTGCAAGCTAGGCTCCGTTACAGCGGTAGCACTGTTTTAGTGTTTATGCATGCCGATAATGCCTGTCCACGTACCGACGTACGTGTCCAATTAATACATGTTTGTGGCTGTGCTTAGCCTAATTGCTCACATAGTCACATGTGCATGCATGCGGTTCAAGCTAGATTCTTAGGCCTAAACTTTGTTTGGAAGCTAAGCGTGAGGGGTGTGCTTATCCACAAAAGGGAAGAAGGTTGTTACAGCACTCAAGCGCCAGCGTGCCTTTCCCCTTTCGGCACCAATACTGCTAGAACTATCCCGCTGTACCAAGGAATTCTCTATAATAATTCGCCAATCCAAATCTGCTAATTGTTCTCTAATAGTGTTTTAGTTTTAGCATCGACCCCATTTCCTTTTGATCGTATTACGCTTGACTCATTGCAAAACATTGCGCCTTCTGCGCTCGCTCGTACGGGGTTTACACTCCTTGCCTTTCATCTGACTTTCGTCGGGCAATCCTTTGTTTTCAACTGGATTGGATTCCGAACCAACAAACGTAGGCAAAGTAATAGCACATGCTCATGTCGCAATTTCCCGATTTCAAAATGTTGCAAAGTCAGGGTAGAAAAAAAGTTAAGACATGCACCTCCTGGATTAATACAAAATAAAAGCGATTACTCCCGGAGTAACTAGTCGGAGCATATGCGTGCGTGTCGTGCGGTGCTGATTTTCGAAGTAATTTTGTATGAGAAATCTGCATCAGATCGATCGAGTGATATTTTAGAGAATTACCCCCAAAGTGCAATTCAGGAGGATCTAATCCACCTATGCCATTAGGATCAATCGGCGATTAATTATGGTAAGTTAGGAAAAATGGGCGCCATCGGGAGCCCTTTAAGCACTTTAAATGGCAAGTCGACCGGTGAATACTCCAAACGGGTCACGTAGCAATCTGAGCCCGAGTATAGAATGGTTAGCGGTGGCAGCCAAAGATTATTAAATCTGATCCGGTGGATTAAACAAATGGTGTTCATGTCATTCTGTGATCCAATGCCGGTGCTGGTTATTGTCGTGACGTTGGCTAGATGCCTAGGCATGCGACAGTTACTATAAGATCATGGTTTCTCATACAGCAACAGCATATCTACTTCCGTATACTATATAGACCATAGTGGACGTACGTTTCTAAATGAATTCATAGCCAAGTTTTTTTTGTTGAAGGAATGCATGGTGGCGTTTATTTAGTAGATAAGCGAGTTACGTCGTTTATTACAAACGACACGATAAATCCCGGCAAAGTAAATTCACCAGCCAATAGAGCACATGAGTAGACATAATAGATGTCACCGCTTTTATTAGATGGGTACATTTTCATGATGTGAAAGTCGGGGATGGACCTTCCAATATATAGAAAAATACACCATTACTTGGAAGCAGACACAAATAGTTGCTTTTGTGCCAAAAAAAATAGAATTTGTTTTTCTGTTTTTCCCGTGGTAGTGTGACCAAATAGCATCTACACACATTCCGGTGTTGTCAATTCATGTAGAATCCAATATGTCATGACATCTACTCCTCCGATCCGTAAAAACAGTCGGAAGATCTATATACGAACTGTACTGTTCACGTTGTTTGCCACGACTATTTTAATGGATCGGAGGGAGTAGTTTTTTTTGTCTGTGTTTGTGATGATGATGAGACCCAAAGAGACCCTAGACAAAGACGAGTAGCGGACGGTATAACCTTTCAGACAGTTGTACCAAAAGAATACCTTAATTACACTCTGACGACCAAGTTTTCCGCCTATGTTTTTTCAGGAGACTACAAACGAATGTAGGGCAGGTATTCGTAGCCCCATAGCTGTTGAGCAGCACACACACTACTCTATTCCGGCGACCGGAGACCCATTAGATAATCCCACACCTAGCCAGGAATCAATCCCCTGCAGCAGGTAGTTCACGTGACAATTTACCGTTTCTGAGCTGAAGAAGAGATCACAGATTTGTCCCGCACACGTTTACACGTCGGAATAGGCTCCAGTCCAGAGAGCCACGAGATCTTTTCGCTGCGACTGCCTGCTGGTTTGGTTCGTTGGTGTCCGTGTCGCTGACCGGCCGTGGGCGTAATAATTGAGGGCTTAGATCACACTCCGTCACCGCAAAACGCTCCCTTTAAATAGACAGGTCGCACGTCCTCTACCTCATCTCCCTCTCCATCTTCCTCTATCTCTGACTTCCTCCTCCAGCTCGATCGCCTGCCTGCGGCGACGGTCTCTCCGCGCTTGAACAGTTGAGTTTCTTCTTCGTCTCCTGTGTGTTTCGTTCGTCCTGGCTAGAATGACACTGTAGCTAGCTTGCATCAAGAAGCAACGACGTTTCACCGTCGAGATTAGGTAGAAAGCTCATATATATACTTTTGCCGCTGGTGCTTCTCGTCATACTTTATCCGTTTTAAAAACCATCCAGCACAGTCATCAGAGGCTAAACATCGGATGATGCATTGCTCTCCTACGTAGTACCTCTACTGGTAGTACGAGCACGAGCGAAAAGTATGCCAATTGGGCCGCGCATTACGCCAAGTTGCGCTCTTGTTCTGATGCCGATTGGTCCCCTACGCTGCGTACGAACGAACTAGCTTGCTGTGAACCAAGGGATAAACGTTTGTTGCTTGTCCCTCCTCCACTGCTTGCTTTGCTTACTTGAGTTCGGCTGTGGTGCGTGCAGAGAGGAGAAGCGGAGTCGGAGGCGCAAAGGCTTGCGTGTGGTCTGAAGAAATCCCCACCAAAAGATAAGGTGCGGGATAAAGGTACGAGCTTTTCATCGACTTTATTTTTCTGGGATCTTGTTCCATGAAATCCTCTCCGATCGCTGTGCTCGCTTACTACAAGTTCCGAAGGATTTTTCCCTTTCCCCCTGCAATCAGATTTTTTTTTCTCGATCGATAGAAAATACCTCCCGATTTGCCTTTCGGATCGCTTCTTCGGGTTCTGACTGCGTTCGATTGCTGGTGTTCCTGCTGTGATTCTTGCAGGTGATTGATTGATTAAGCAGTCCGTCACGCATCCATGGGTTGCGGGTTATCGCGGGAAGACGACGGCGGCGGGCCGCGGAGAAAACAGGGGGGCGTCGGCGACGTCGTCGTCTTCCTTCCGGGGCTCCGGACGCCGAGGAGCGTGGACTTCTCCGCCCAGGCGCCCGACGGGCGCCTGGACAAGAGCGCGGTGGAGAGGCTGTCGGCCCTCAGAGCGCGGGTCGTCGACATGGCAATGCAAGAGTCGGCGGCGGCCCTGAAGCCCAGGCGGAAGACCGCGGCGCGGCATGGTGTGTGTAGAGCTTCTGAATTCTTGCCTGAATTGCTGGCTTGTTTTGCGTGGAAGATGTTGACTTGTGAGCTGACAATGGGTTGGGAAATCCTTTTGCTGCTCTGTGCAGGATCCAGCACTGCTAACCTCCTGCAGGCTCTGGAAGATTACCTGCCGGTTCTGCTAGGCTTGGTGAAGGAAGGTGAGTGACCAGTTTTTTCTTCGGCTATACAGTATGTTGGTTCTCAATTCTGTTTTCACTAATCCTGCGAAATTCTGCAGGTAGCGAGTTGAGGAACAGCGTACAGTTTGTCTGGACTAACCAAGAGGACAATGCTGAGGTATGTGCTTGCTTATCCGGCATAATCTATATGTGCCAGATCTTATATGATAACATTATTAGTTGTTAGTTCTTTGGAGTAACATGACTTTTTCAATTGCAGGAAACGGCCATGGCTGACGCGTGGTACGAGGTGTTGTCCGTGCTGCATTTGATGGCCATGGTCTGCTTGCTGCAGGCAAACTCCCTGCTTCTTCCAAGGGCTTATGGCGACGGTTACGGGCCGCGGGTCTCTGAAGGTACCTAAATATAAACTAAACTGCATCTGAAGTCATGGTCCGGCAAATTTAGGCATTTATGGATTGCAGAATGTTCATTTTCTGTTGTGCATATAGTGCTCCATGCTGATAATCATTTCCTGGCAATGTACACAGAGAGCAGACGTGCCACCGTAGACGTTTTCTTGAAGGCAGCTGGCTACTTGGATTGCGCAATTCGACAAGTACTCCCACAGATACCATCAGAACTAAGGTATTGTCCACTTAACATTCTCATCAATTTTAATAACTGTATCTAATAAAATGATTTTAAGATTTCATGTTGAAAACTTCTACTGAGATTCCCTTTCAATGTACTGAATTCAGGAGACAACTTCCAGTAGACCTGGCTGAAGGAAATCTCAAAGCTCTTAGTCTGCAAGCTCTCGGTCAGGTACTGTATTCTCGCTCAACTTATTTCATCTGAATTTTGGTTCAAATGTGCGATTGCAATGAAGATTACTGTTTTTGTAGTCTGATGGTGCTCTTTTGGGGTCAGTCAGATGGTGCTTAAAATGGGCCCATTTGTCAGTTAACACTTGTAAAAGTGACGCAGATGAACATGAACTGAATTTATACTCTTCAGAGTTTTTCTCTATAAATTTACATCCAAATTAAAGAAGTAATATAAACCCAAAGGGCGTCTTTGAATGGTGGTGATTTGCACCTCAAACCATTAGGGAAAAACAGAAAATCGAAAAGAAATTTCACTCATTAAAATATCCCCGTAAAGCTATTATTTTGTAGAGTGATTTGTGTGTTATTAATTACCCCTGAAGCAGCATACATATGCTGTGATTTTCGATAGCACTTGGAACTTCAATTTCAATTGTTTCTCTGTATTGCAGAATCAAACCTAGTATCCAAAAATTAACATTCAATGCATTTTATTTATGCCTACCTGTGCTTTTGCAAGTTTGTCCCATCTGATTAACATTGGTAGCATTCGCCCTACAGGGTGTGGACATGCAGCTTGGGCTAGCAGTTGATAGCCCAAAGGCCACTCTAGCAGTAAAAAGACGCCTAGCTTGTGAGATGGTTAAATACTGGCACCAGCTTCAGGAGAGCATTCCTGAGCTCCCTGTTTCTGACGGATGGGGGAAGAAGCACCTACTATTTGTCAAGTGGAAGTACGTCGAAGCAAAGGTGTGCAAAGATCCATCGACCGTTATATCCCTAATGTATCTCTATTGTTAACTATCTAAGTTTCAAATTAGAAATGTGCATCCCAAATTCAAATAGACCAACTTTACTCAGATTATCGGTATTTCGCTTGCAATAGAGTACTAGTCCTGCAACCATCTAAACTGACGTTGCTATATGTGTTTTTTTTCAGGCTGCAGCATACTATTTCCACGGTTTGATTCTTGATGAAGGAAACAGCGAGAAATCTCACGGAATGGCAATAGCAGCCTTGCAAGCTTCAGAGGAATTTCTGAAAGAAAGCAAAAGGGCTTCTGAAGCCTTCCATGCAACTCCTCCAACATCTCGGTAAGACATTTGCTCCTAATTTGCTACATAGCGCATACTGAGTGTTTTTTCTTTGTATTTCACACTTATCTACCGTTTGGATGTAAAAACTAGTTGAAGGAACATTCGTCACACCAAATCTTTTTTAAGCATGTAAAATTAAGAGAGTACCTGTAACTTTGCAGAAGCCCCACTCCATTTGGAACAGCTAAGTATTTGTTTGACAAGATCCCAAAAGAAGCTTCAAGCAAGGTCCGGATCAACCAGGATCTGTATACTCAAGAAAGGTAAAAATTAGCGGCAAAACAACCTCGTGCCAAAATTCCTCATACTGTGAATCCGTTGTACTGAATAGCCATCTGTTTTGGGCACCTGCAGGGTCATCGGAGCACCGCCCCCGTTGCCGGATTTCGCATTGGCACTAACACCTGAAGACTATGATCTTCCTCCATTAGATTCACTTTGGAACAAAGAGGACGGCCATCAGTAAGTGTACATTCAGCAAGAGTGTCTTCTGACGGAAGGCTCTGGCACTAGTGAGAGAGCAAGGAGCAGGATTCTGCCATGTTGCCAAATGGCGCAAATGAGAAGTGTACAAAAACATGTTCCGACCAAATTGATGTCGACAAATGGAAGCAAATTTTAGAAAGGCCTGAAGATTGTGAAGAGCATTTACAGTTCAATTTTCTTCTGACAATGGAAATACATTGTCGAAAGCTTTCCAACAGTTATAAAATTTAAATTTCCAACGGGTGCCATGGTTCCTTTTTCCTAGGATCTGACCATGGCTTGGTTTTGGGGCTATTCGAAGCCATGTGATAAATTTACGAAATATGGTCCTGATTTTCAGTGTCTGAGACGGCCAGGAAGAAATTAAAACTACCCAACACATACAGAGATATGAGCGATGTTCAAACTTCCAAGATAGAAACAACCAGGGGGTTAGCGGTGCATATATAATTTGTCATTAGTCTACACTACTGCTGTGAGCACACGCCCAAGCAATCTACAGGATCAATCACATACAATATCTTCTGAGAGTCATGAACATTTAAAAATTAGATAACCAAACAAATGTAAATCAGATTACCGAAGAATCAAAAACAATCTGTCATCTTCCAAATGGTATAATACTATGAACAATTTGAACAATACTTCATGGCATATTTTACAAGAATCATCAAATGGAGTACACTCAAACAACATGATGTATTGCAAATTACCATTTCCAAAAGTACTAAAGGCTTTTCTTTCTGTTCATTGATTGCCAAATTTAACATCAGGCATTTCAGTATTTG
Source organism: Poa pratensis (assembly GCA_947311845.1). Taxonomy (NCBI): domain Eukaryota; kingdom Viridiplantae; phylum Streptophyta; class Magnoliopsida; order Poales; family Poaceae; genus Poa; species Poa pratensis. The sequence continues at coordinate 60,191,298 of CAMZMU010000063.1, read as the reverse complement.
CCTTTCATCGTCCTCCCTAGAAATTATCATTTCCATATAAAAACATGTTTTTGGTATCTCTTCAATACAAGCCACAACCAAAAGTATCAACATTCAATTCTGTCTGTTATGAAGATTTACATTAGTAGCAAAAAATCACCTTGGAGCATGCAACTCCAATCAAGTTTCAGATGAGACATTTATGGCAGCAGAGTTACTTCTTCTATGGTTGTTCAGCAAATGCATATAGTGATCATAGCGTTTGAAGTTCACTAAACGGTGTATCTGCATGCCATCTACAAGAGCTGATCTATGGCAAAATAGTAGGACCCAACAAGTACAAAAGATGCAATTCCACTGCGCGCCATCCGTAGTCCAATGCCACGGAATAGAACATTCCTATCAGCAGGTGATATTCCTGTCATCCGCTCTATCAAATTTCCTGGTGCACTCCAATTAAGAAACCTCCTCTCCATTGCTATATACTGAAAAGCAAATGCAAGAACAAATAATGTGCATTTGCAAACAGAGAAGGATGCAGATCCAAGTTTGAAACCATTCAAAATATAAAACTACCTTAGGTGTCACAGTGCACTGTGAACGACTTTTGGCAGTATCAAACGTATGTGAAGCAGCAGCTGCTACAACTCCAGAGAAGCCTGCAGCAAGACTAGAAGCTACAGGGGATACAGGGCCCGCTTCGTCCAATTCCTGAGAGGCGCAAAAGGTTAGACTAGACCAAAAATGGGAATACACCACGAAAATCAATTATGACATTGCCCCTATCTCGACTTTGCAAATTGAATAAACTACATGACTCCATTACCTGGGTTCAGGCTTCATATTAACAGACCTCCACGTAAGCATCGCCGTGTGTATGAATTGCCAAGATGAGAAGAACATTCCACTAAAGACAGAGTCTCGGGCTATCGCTGGTCTAAGTCCTCTCCATAGAGCACCCCATCCTTCAAGTGCTATCACTCTAGAAGGCACCTGAACATCAGAGGGTAACGGGGGCTTCCCACAACCAGTCAGCATCCATGGGTGCTGTTTCAGGGCACCCATCATGTCAGGATGCTTGGGGAAAGATTGGACAACAGACTGACACTGCCGTTCCATACTCTGATGTTAGGGACATAACCAGGTAATAGTTTGGAAAGCAGTGGAAATGACTCTTGTACAGCATTAGCAGGGTTCGTAGCTTTCAAAGGTATGGCAGAACCAACTTGGGACCGAAGTTTGAGAAGTTCAAATGGTGTGCAAAGAAATGCCTCTATAGCACCAGCAGTTATGCCAGCCAACATAGCCTCAGAATAATAAACATGGTTGTCCTCCCTTCCATCTGCCAAGAGACGAAAAAATCATAATATCATTATGACGTTCCACAGACCAACCAGCATATGTCACTGCAGATTACATCCTTAGAAAGCACCTTGGTGTATGAACTATCGGAAAATGGTAGTCAAATATAGTTTAAGAATGATATGCATATTGTTTTGTTGCACAGAAGCAAAAGCTCGAACCACAACAGTTCTTCAGAGGTACAAATGCCAAACTGTGATGCAAATTTTTCCTTTTAACACAAAGGACTCTAGTCAATCCGCAATTGGAGTGTATGATAACAGGGAAACATATGGGAGAATATGACAGAGTCCAACACACTACATGTCTAGTTTGCTCACGGGTGGTGCTAAACCACTAATAAAAGGCACCAACAAGATTGATATAAAGCAGATCACACTAAGCAATGAACTGTACCTTTATAGAAGGCTGTTAAAAGCTCATAGGTCCCAAAACGTGCTCCCACACCAGGCAGTTTGCCTAATACTGACCATCCAAGACCACTGAAGAGACCTAAAATACATTCAATGATTTAATAAGGTTACAATTTTGTGTGTCGGAGTAAAGTAACATGTGGGCAATAAGAAGCCGTCATACAGGAACTAGAAATCCTTATATATCTCAAATAAGGAAGATTACATGAAGCAGGCAACACAACAGATTCAGGCTAAATCTCGCTGCAAGCACAGGTATTTCAGTACGAAGCAGCACTAAACCAATTAAAATCAAGATTTCTAGATATTTTAATGTTTGGGAATTGGGCGACAAAATATTGCACAAGCTGAGTTAGTTATCTGATGAAACAACTGAAGCGTTAGGCTCCTGGTGGATATACTCTTAATGTAGAAGGTGTGCAGAACCCACTATGAACACAAATGCAGCAAGTGCTGATCCAATGCATATTTAGTATAGGCTCCCAAACTACGTATTATTGATGAATTGTCAATAGTAGCCGGATGGCAACGGGATAAGTCAGCCAAAACTAACCGCAAGCCAAACCAACTATGAACCTGGGTAGACACTACCAGTACTAGCCTGGCAAATCGAACAATCAACATCACAATTCTCTCAAGTCCACTAGTTATTAAGGTATTGGCAGCAATGCAGATCGAAGATTTAACCACTCTAATCGCAGCTCAGAACAGAACCACCGAACGAAGGAAGATCTCTACTCGTCTAGTAGCAAGCGAGCAGGCAAGCAACCCGAACCTGCAGGGCCGGAGACGGACATGATCCTGTCCACCGCCTGGCGGAGCCCCATCTTCTTCTTCTGCCCCGTCGCGCTCAGCTGCAAAACACGCAGAACCAAATCAGACCCTTGGAGAAAGGGAAGAGCAGCACATCGACGGGAGAATCTGGGGCAGGGGAGCGTGCCTGGACGAGGCTCTTGACGGTGTCGAGGGGGTGAACGCAGACCGCGGAAGAGCTGATCGCCGCGGCGCCGGCGGCCGCGTGGCCGGCGAACACGTTGTCCCCGAACGGCGTCGGCTTGCCGCCTCCGACCATCGCGCCGTGCTGGGAGCGGCGGAAATGGCGACGTGGAGGTTTAGGGGAGACGTCGTGGAAGAAGGCCGGCCTGTTGCGGCCCGGCCCATGAAGCCGCCGGCGAAGTCTAACACGAATCTTGACGCGATCGGACGGACGAGAAGTACTGTGGAGACTGGAGAGTCGCACTTGGGTCGCGCCGCCCGGCTTGACCACGTTCTCGCCGCCCAGGAAGAGCGAGACGAAAGCCGTCGTTGCCCAGGAAGAGCTAGAGCGCAAGCCTCGATGGGCCAAGACCAGAGCCAGCCCGCATCCGCGGCGGAGGAGCCTGCTCCGCCGCCCGCCGAGCCGGCGCCGTCGCAGTCTCCTCCCTCCTCCCTCGAGGAGCTCGCCGCAGGTACATGCCGAACTCTGAATCTTATGCGCCAGAGGCGGTTTCCATGTAGATAGACGGCCGCTTCTAGAGTCAGTTCTCCTCGAGTCGCGCTACCCTTTAGGTGGTAGCGTTGCTTGGATTTGGGGGCATTGGTGTAAGCGGAGCTCCAGAGCCTCTACTATTGCGAATAGTTGTTGTGTGTAGTGGAGAGACGACATTGTTCCTATGATTCTCCAGTATGTGGTTATGCAGTGCAGACTTTGAACTCGTGAGTGGTGACACTTATGAATCTGGTAGAACATATATGTGTCCATGCCGAAATTGAGGTAGTCTACTAGTCTTTAATGTTAGTGCCATCTGCCATGTATGTACTAATCTGAGTACTAAGCTGATAACGCCTCGAAGCTACCAAGCTTTAACAATATCTGTCCAAAACGACTAGATTGACTTCTAGATCTCCAAAAAAGAATTATGGCATGCTTTGCCTCTTTTGGGAGGTTCCTTAATCTAGCCTGCTCTTAGTGTACTTTCTTTGGGAATCAGGAGCTTTCATTCATTGAAAAATTGAGCTTTTTCATTCATTTTTTAAAAACGGAGCTTTCATTCATTAATTAGCAGAAGGATTACAATATTATCTAGGCAAGAATCTAGACTGATATTAGTTACCTGATGTTGGTTTTTTTTTTCTGCCGAGCGTTAAAATGTGCTCTTTTGAATGGGATATAGTGTTTCTTTTGAAGCCTCATTAATCTATTCGAGTATTAATGTTCTGATTACTGATGATGGATTTTTAATGCACAGAGGCTATGTCGTTTAGTGAGGATGACAATGATGTAAGATCCTTTCTTTGCTTCTGGATAGTTGATAGATACTTGTATATTACTATCGTATCCTTCATGGCACACTGGATTATCAGTGAAACTGTTATTTGCTTGTGCAGTCAATTGACGTGAAGGTACAAAAAGCTCTGGAATGCCCATGCATTGCTGATTTGAAAATTGGACCTTGTGGCAGCGGATTTATTGATGCATTTTCCTGCTTTCTGAGGAGCACAGAAGAAGAGAAGGTTGTATTTTTATTTCAAGTTACTCAGTTGCTTTCAGTGAAAGTTATCATGTGCAAGTTGCATCTTTCCTACTTATAAAGATTCAAGCTTGGTGGTCGTCCATTCACCTCTTTCCTAGCCTTCCTCGTCTCAGCACTGACAAGTGGGATCATACAAACATATGAGCATAGCAGCATGCTACCGTATCATCTGCTGCCCTGATAAATGAAAGCATAACGTTAATTAATTTGACATACAACTTTAGTAAACTATGTTCTACATTGTCTTACTAGTTACTTAAATATATGGCATGATAATCATAGCAAACTGCTCTTTTTCTTTTAAACTTAGCTCAATATGACCAAGCAATAATAAATGCGCTCAAGAAAGTATTTTAGGTAAATACTAAAGGAGGTGTGAGCTAGTGTTTAGCAGATATCTTGTTAAGTGATACCATTTCGCACGTGTGGCCTTGATAATGGGTGGTGCGATTCTTTTTATTGCCAGCATCTTTGTTTTTTTTCTATTACTATTATGTCAATCGATATTGATTTGGTATCAAATTGATAGGTACTTTTTAGTTTATACAAACAAGCTACATTTGCTACTGCACATTGCAGCAGACAAGAGATCAAAAGTACTTGTTCAGGCTACCTATTACTTCAATACAAATAAACTCTCGATAATTCACCTGTTGCCTCTTCACAGTTGAAAGAGTTAAGAAATTCAGATGCTATAATTTGACTGGCAAGACAAAAATTCTTTCCGTTCTTTTTCTAAATTTATGTATTTACAATCTTTGTAATATTTCATAATGTTTAAACCGTTGTCGCATACAATGATAGAAATCTGTTCTGCATGCTGTTAAATGCTATTGACTGTTTAATTCCTATCTATTTCTTCCTTATCGACTTATATACTAAACTTTCTTCATCTTCCTTGCCAGGGATCAGATTGTGTGATGCCCTTTATCGCGTTGCAGAACTGCATCAAGGAAAATCCAGAGGCATTTTCTAAAGAGATTTTGGAAGAGGAGGAGAATGACGAGGAGGCTGAGAAGTCCGACCTGAAAGTTAGAGCTCCAGCATGGTCTAGAGAAGCCAAGCCAAAGCTTTGAGATAGTGTGGTATTAAGCTGACAGCCTGATACAGAGAATCCTCTGATTAGCACGCTACACATTGTTTCTCCTATAAATTCTTCCATTATGGGCTAGATTTCAGTCAGCAAGTATGCATCCCGGGTCCTTCAGCAGAAATAAACACAGTTCGTGTAGTAGAGATATTCCAATAAACACAGTTCGTGCAGTAGAGATATTCCACATATCTTTTTGGAGAACATACTCGATATTGCAATGAGAAACTGAAGAAACATGTGTTCTAAGACTTATATTCTAATGGATTAGCGTGCTGGTAAATATTGAAAGGAACTATATTCCATGCTTATAGATAGCTCATTTGATTTATTATTGTTTCACAGTGGTGTAAACTCTGAATTGTACTGATGATTCTAGGTCTATCACTTTGGTGGAGAATCTTTTGTGTGTGAGAACTTTTGGACAGTAGAATTTACCTATTTTCTTCTAAGGGTATGTAAAGTGCCTAGAAAGGTGCTTAGAGAAATAAACCGGTTCCGTTTAAGCGCGGGTGCTTATTTATACTACGCAAATGCTTAACTAGACACCTCTTCTATATAAACAAGCACTAATGCTTCATAAACGTTTGGTTTATTTTATAATCACCTGCCTAATCACCCTCCATTGTACATGGCCTAAGGTTAGACTAAAGCATGGATCGAGAGTCTGTTGATCCACGTGGGCTCCCATTTGACGTGTTCAGCATCAACGCAATGACACGCTTGAAGAAACCCACATGGGCCGAGCCCTACCTCATACGGTCATACCTCATTGTCACCGTCACCGTCCTGGTCCATGGGTCGAGCTGCCTGCTTATGCCACCCGCAGTCGGTGCTGCCTCTTATCCGGTTATCCCCGTCTTTGATGAGGTCTGCCAGCCATCACTGTCAACGACCGTGGTGGGCCGATCTATTTGCGGTTGCGCTAACCGACGCAGCGGGTAGCAAATAGGATTTTAGGCAGACTACAAAAATGTTGGTTTTTCCGCGAAAATTTACGTGCGCACATAGAATGTGTAGATGTATGCATAAATTTTTGTTCGAAATTTTTTAACATTTTGAAATGTGTTTATTTTGGGGGGTAAAGGGCGCATATGTAAATTTCTTCATCAGTAGTTCTTTAGCAAGGTGTACAGGCCCAGAAAAAAAACATTTCCCTGGTGGGCTCTCGGCCCATATTTACTCTTACTCTCGTTCTCTCTCCAACCCATCGATTCACAGGGTTTTGTTCAGCTACTGCCTAGTGCCTACTCTGGCTTGGTCTTCGTCTTTTCTCTCCTCTCCCTCCCCTGTTTTGAGGGTCGACTCCCGTTCCCCGATCTTGCCCCCGGCTCACTTCCCTCTCCTCTTCGGCGATGATGTCGCCCGATGCGGAAGTGGAGGTGCAGCGCGGGTTGTAGATACTAGGTTTAGCAGTAGATCTTTCGTTGTAGATCTTGCTTTTGTTGTGTTCGTGGTGGATGCCCGTTTGTGTTCTTTCTCCATCCACCTCGGCTGGTCTCCGGCGACTCGCAGCGGCGCCGGAGCCGGGCTTTTTCCCCTCTGCTCGCCGGATCCATGGGGGATTGCTTGCAGGGATGGAGATGGCCAAGGCCGATTCAATAAAATCGCGTGCTGTATCGTCTACTTCGCGGATCAGGGGCTGTGGCGATGGCTTCTCCTTCCGGGCGGACGTGGTGGTGATGAACGGGTGAGGTGCGGCTGCTTCTTCTCTGATTCGCAAAGTGGATTTTGCTGCTTCGTGCAGTCTTTTTCCTGCCTTCCCTTGCTGGTGTTATGGCGAGCCGTGAAGCTGGTCTTCGTTGCCGATGCCGGCTCGACATCCTGCCTGGGTCGGGGCGTGCCCCCCGCCGATGCGCCATCCTCGACGCCAAGATCTCGCCGAGTTCGGCGAGTGGCAGCTGCGGCGACCTCAAAGGGATTGAGTTCCCGATCGACCTATGCAGGTGACTCAGCGACCGTCGTGTTCTTCCTCGTCTTCTTCTGTGACGGCGAGATCGACGACGGTGGCGGAGATGGAGATGCAGAGCTTCCCAGGGGCGAGTGCGTTATTTCTTTTTTCCTTGGGGTGCTTTCTGTAAAAGGGTGGCAGCTGTGCCGTCTCTGGATGAATCCAGTGTACTCTCATGTAATATCTTCTAATTAATCCAGTTGCGGTTGTATCAAAAAAAAAGAGTGAAACGCACCAGAAGTCACGAAGTTGCAAGAAATGGAAGGATTGGTCACCAAGTTGCGAAAGCTCAAGTATTGGTCACCAAGTTGTGGATTTGCCAAACTTTGGTCATTCCGTCACGGCGAACGTCAAGTCGATGACTCGTGGCTGTCTAATTTTTTACAAAAAACCCCTTAAAATTTGGTGTCCTTTTCGATATTTACCTTTTTCCTTTTTTGGTTCCCAAATAATTAAAAGTGCAGCTGCACTATTTGGAATCCCCAGGAAATCATATCAACCGGTTCCCTGCGCATGTACGCGGCCGGCCGGCCGGCCGGAGCGCATGTACGTTCCCTTTCTAATCTAACCTGCATGTGGGAAGTGGGATGCTGGATTCCTCGATTTGTGCAGGTACGCAGCCGGCCGGAGGACGCAAGACTCGTGGATCTACAGAGCCAACCAGGGGTTGATGGTGCTGCACGGCGGCCAGCTCGTCGTTGCGAAACAATTTCTGCCGACACCCCGTCGACTCACTGCCGGCTCCTCTGGTCGCCGCCGCCCCTCGCCCCGCGCGCCACCCTGCCCGGCGCCGGCGCCAGCGGCGGCCCGCTGCACCTCGACAACGGGGACGGCGGGCGGGGCCCTCGAAGCGCGCCCAGAGGGAGACCCTGGAGGCGGCCACCTCCGGGACTGTCTCCGGGCTGAGGCTCGACCTCACCCGCCTCAGCTCCTCCCGCGCCGGTGGCTCGCTCCGCCGTGTCGCCGCCGACGCCTTCGCTGACCTCGCTCGACGCGTCGGACGAGGAGAGCAGGTGCCCGGCGACGAGTTCCAGACGCTGCTGCTGTGCTTGCTGCGCGTGAGGCAGCCACCGGCCATCTGGAACGGTTATCGATTTGTGGAGAGATCGTGGATTGATTTGTAAATTGGGATAAAGGACTACCAATTAGAAGAACTAAAATTTAAAGGGGGTATTTACAAAAAATTAACGGCGACGTGACTGCGCCGTGACGGAATGACCAAAGTTTGGCAAATTCACAACTTGGTGACCAATACTTGAGCTTTCGCAACTTGGTGACTAATTCTTCAATTTCGTGCAACTTCGTGACCTCCGGTGTGTTTCACTCAAAAAAAAAATACTCTGGCTTGGTCTCCCCCCTCCCTCTCCGCACCCGGCCCGGAGGAGTCCCACCCACCTCCTGCCTCCACCTCCGCCGCGATAAGCCCTACCTCCACCTCCACCTCCATGGCGACCACCACCTTCTTCCATCCGCTCTCCGCCCCCATCGCCGGTGGCCGCCTTCGCCGCCGCTGCCCCCTCACCCTGCCCGCCCCACTCGCACAGCTCCCCGGCGGCCAGCGCCCCTCCTCGTCGCCCGCGCCAAGCGCACCAATAGCGCCGCCTCCCGGCAGCCGGCCAACTCGAACGCCGCGCCGAAGAAGGAGGCGGACGAGGAGGTGGAGGTCGAGGAGGAGCTGCCGTGGATCCAGGACAAGGCTCTGGACCTCGTGGAGTTCACCGGCACCGTCACGCAGGCCATCCCCGGGCCCCGCGTCGGCTCCAGCCCCGTTCCCTGGCTCCTCGCCGTGCCGCTCGCCTACGTCGGCGTCTCCTTCGCCCTCGCCGTGGTCCGCACCTACCGCAAGTTCACCTCCCCGCGCACTCAGAAGAAGAAGAGGGTGAGTCGTCTTAACGTCTACAGATCAAAAACATGTGTAGTTCGATTCTTAGTGGGAGACTGGGGAGTGATAGGATTAGGGGTTTATTTACACTCAAGGTAGTTCCTCTCTAGGACTGGACACTTCGCCTGTGCTTCGTTCTTAGGTGATATTGGGTATGTAATGGAGTGATGTCGTATTTCTCTAGTTCTCTTACAATAGAGTTTGAGTCATGCCAAAATGTAGGTACATTGTGTGGGACAGTAGTTTGCCTATTCAATCTAGACTTCAATAGTTGTTCTTTATGTGTTAAATTTTGTTGAAAGACTCAAGGTGATAAGAGATTGGCTTGTTTTTATCAGCTGAGATTCTATACTGAATTGTATGGTTGAATTAGATGTTACTATCAAGTGAGAAATAATCAGCATGACTTTGTTTCATTATGTACTAATGAGTTTTATGTACTTTTTGAGTACTTCATTCAATCTTAGCATATTATGTCATGAACTTGCAAGGTCAGCTTCTTGACCATTCATAAATTTGGTATTTTTTTCATGCAAATAGCTCTGTGCAGATTCTAAGGCACAACATTTTGTGTTTACATATTTTTGTTTATCGTAAGCTTACCCATAGGCTTTAATTTGTCGTTTTCTTGCTGATATTCTTAATGGAACCATATATACTATAGCTCACATAATCCATAACCACTAACCAGTATGCAGACACTTCTGTCACTATATATGCTTGGCGTTTTATGATGACCCGGCGTTTCTTTGCAGGTGACTAAGAATATATTCTTGTTGAAGTCACTAGATGAGTTGTTTCAGAAGGGCAGGGAAGCAGTGGATTTCCCAGCTCTCCAAGAACTAATGCAAAAGGTGTGCCCTTGATTCAATCATTATTCGTGAAAAACTGAACATATGCTAGACTAGTGCCACGTCCGATCTACTTTATTTTCTCAACAAATGAATCTACGTTGAACAGTGTTACTCATATATCTTACTCTGGAAGACTGAAATTACACTGATGACTCGCAAAGATCGTAATCACAAAATTTTGCTGATCAGAATAGATTTAGGCTATCTGACTGTAACTATTTGCACCAATGCACCCATTTCTACTGCTGTTGGAGGAATGGATTATTTATTATATTGTTGATTGCAAAGCTATCTGCCCATAGCGAGGAACACAGATGCACATGTAACTCTTTTCCATTTATTCAGACAGGATTTGACATGGATGATGTAGTTAGAAAGTACATCCGATACACACTGAACGAAAAACAATTCAATCCTGATGTGGTTGTGGATCTCATACATCTTAGGAAAGCATCAATGTTAGAAGATGCTGAAGTTGCTGAAATTTTGAATGAGATATCAAGAAGAATTGTTCGGGAAAAAGGTATTTTTGTTCTTCTGATTCTAGTACCTTATACAACACATAGTATTTCCTGAATTCAAAACTCTGGATGCTCAGTTCTACAACACGAAGGTGTTTTTGTTTTCTCATGCTTTCCTATCAAATTTATGGATCTCCGTGACGAATCCTCTGTAAAACTTGGTGATTATCGAGTGTCATTTGATTTATTAGTTTTATACTTGATGCACTGCAAACTTTTAGAAGGTTATCATCCAACGGTTATTGAACACATAATGTAGACATTTGTATGTTTGCATTGTCCAAATCCAGTCATTACTTCTTCTGTTATTTCTAGCTTCTGAGCCCTGAAATGATGGCTGCATTGTGGTTGTAAAACCAACTTGATATTGATATTTTTCATGCTTTACAAAACATCAACCTGATGTATATGTGTGTGCGGCGGCAATATTCAGTTAGTAATAAGAGTTCTAGCAATACATTGCCATTTTGTTCATACCAGGTGTCCATTAGCTGGTGAATATTAGTATTAAAATCTCAAGATGTTGTCAAGATTAAAGCACTGCATTTGTATGCTTCATTTGGTAAAGTTCAATCTGACACCTTTAACCTGTGTTGTTGTACATCAAACTGATCTAGTTTACTTTTAGGGTTGCTATAATTGTATATTTGTATGACTTGCATTGCAAATAGGAGACTAATTGTCTTTCTAGAAAAGGATGAATAGCTGTGGCCTCCACGATAGCGTTTGAAATATTATATATCCTTGGTGTGAAGTATTATTGTTTTCCTGTAAGTATTTGGTAGTAGTGATGTTTTTGTTTATTTCACAACTTAACTTGATGATGTGTAAGCTTGCATATTGCTACATCACTGAGGAGATTTTGTGTGTGTTATCTTGCAGGTCCAATAGTTATGGACTTAACTGGATTTACAGAACAAGGTTTTAAGCGGAAGCTTGCTGTGCAAACACTATTTGGAAAAATCATGTACTTATCAGAGGTAAGCCGGTGGCGTCTGCTTTACTGACTCTAAATTGCATTCGAGATTTTTCTTGACTTCCAGAAAGGGAGATTAAAATGTTTTTGTCGTCAGGACATTGTGTTATAATGTAGTCTGTTTCTTACTTTCCCTGATATAACTGAATATCTTTGAATCATCCAGCTCCCAGAGTTCTGTTCTCGCGACGGCTCGCTTGTTGTCAAAGAAATCTTTGGAGTTACAGAGTATGACTAAATCTTCGTTATTGTTGATCCTTACAATTTATAGAGCAACCGGTGCTTCTAATGCTACTGTCATAACCGCTGTTTCTCCTTCTGTTTTCATGTGAGCAGCGAGGACGCAGACAGCCTTCGCAGTCACACGCTTTCTGAAGCTGGTGACATCGAATCATTAGAAAGGATGGTCGATGATTCTGACTTTGAACATGGTACCCCGTCATCATCTTGAAGAATGTTCATCATCTGTTACGATAGAAGCTTGGCGTGAGTTTTTCAACTGTTAAAGAAGAGAGGGATGCCCCGGATGCAAGTTTTGTAAATCTATCTTCTATTAGGATTGTAGCTTTCTGGCAGTGTCTCAGACCTGTCTACCACCTGACTAAACAAGGAAGCTGTTAAGAGATGGTTCCGATGATGAGTTTATATAAAGCAGTTATTAGCTGTATTTGTATTGTTCATTCTTCTCCGGTTTTATGCCCATGGATTGAAAGAACAAACCAGTTTATATCCGTTAATTATTAGAATTGCAAATCTAGCGTTTGGGCACGTGAAACTACAATATGTCTGGTGATGGTGCCGTCATGTTTGTGATGAAAGGATTCTGGGTGGCATCTAGACTGAAACACGTGTGTAGCAGAGAGTCGATTGGATTGTTAACATGAAAAATTATTGAAGTCTGTACAACAGCTGGGAAATTTTCTATCCGAATTTTTTTACAGGCAACTGGAAAGGTCCAATAAGCAGAGTATGATCTGCTGGCTTATTATAACTGACAGGAGTATGATCTTAAACATCGAAGGAGAACTTTACAATTATGTTCCAGGTCCATGAAAAGAAGAACAAAGCATCCTCGTGGAGAAATATACAATTATGTTACAGGTCCATGAAAAGAAGAATAAAACACTCTGTGAGAACCCATTGCACCACGATCGTAGTAAAAGCATATTGATACTAGATTTCACTATAATCTGTGAGTGCGTTGAGGTGGGAAAACTGGATGTTGATCATACTGGAACAGATGGTCAGTTGGCTGATATTGTCAGCAAGACACTCGGCCGAATCCAGGTTGTGGAGATGAGACTGAAATTCGAACTGAATGCACCGCAACATGATTAAGGGGTTGAATTGTTGGGCAATTTAATCCCGTTGTCAGTTTCAGTTAGTTTCGTTCTGAATAATTGCCACGTAACGTGTGCGTGTACATGTCTTGCCCGTCAGTAGTTTGCAGATTCAGCTCGCCGCATCTGTCTCTCGTGGGATGGCAGTAGGCCTGCTGACCGTGGCGAGGATTTAGGGTAGATGGGCACGAGCATAGCGGAATGACACTGTCGTTGATCCCTTTGTTTTAGCTCTTTCTGTTGTAACCTTCGCTACGCAGCACAAAACGATCGTGTTCCTTGTTAGCTCGTGTGAATTCATCGTGTTCTGTCTGTTGATCTTCAGGTTTAGCGATTGCCAACTTCAGGTTTGGCTCGGTTTCTGTTTCCGAGTCCGTGATGGCATCGATTTAATTCGCCATTGTATAAATAGAATCCAACCATCAAAGAAAAATCCATAAGAGTCTGGCTTTTTACTATGGCGCCAAGGTCGTGGTCTGCACTCCAGACGGATCTTGGCGACCTTATCCTGCGCCGCCTCCAGCGCCATGATGATCGCGTCTGCTTCGGCGCCGTGTGCCGCCAATGGCGCTCCTGCGCACGGCGGAACGCCCCACCAGCGCAATTCCCGTGGCTCGCCTTACCCGATCGGACCTTCTACAGCCTGCCCGACTCTGCCTTCCGGCCGCTGCCGCTCCATCTCGAGCGCCATCGCCAGCTGCCACACGCCCAAAGCTCCTGTGGCGAGTGGCTCGTCTTTGAGCGCATGGATGGCGCCTACACGTTGGTAAACCCCTTCTCCATGTCCACAACCATGATGCTCCCCCGGCTGTCCACGGAGCCGTTGTGTGATGCGCCACCGTCCATGACGAAGCTAGTGGTTTGCTCGCCTAAACTTATCGCCGCGGTCGTTGGGGCGTGGCCTCACAAGCTTGCGCTGTGCCGGCCAGGGGCAGCTTCGTGGGTGGTGGTCGCCCACGACCAACTCGAGTCACTTCAAGATATGATCTGGTATCGAGGCAAGCTCTACGCCCTCCACGGCAGCCGTGGCTGCCTCCTCTGCGTTTCCATCGGCGACGACAGGGACACCGGTGAGCCAACCGTGTCCCGAGTCGACCTCCTCGCGGAGGGCCCCCGATGGCAGTTCGTCGAGAAGCCGCTGCAGTACCTACTCGAATCCGACGGCGCGCTGCTGATGGTCCGCAGAGAAGATCCTAACATACAAAATCCGCCCATGGGCGGGCACTTTACAGGCTTAGGCTTGGAGAAGGCTACCAAGTTTAAGGTTTTCGAGGCCGATTTGCCGCGGTCACGGTGGACGGAGCTGAGCAGCGTCGGGGAAGACCGAGTGCTGTTCGTCCAGAGATGGTGCTCCCGAGCTGTTCGTGTCCCCGACCAGTGCAAGGAGTACGTTGCGGGGGACTGTATCTTCTTCGTGGATGATGCTACCGCCCGTGGCTATTATTACCGGAAGAATGTGTTCTTCTATTGCAGCATCTACGACATGAGGAAACGGCGGTCTCAAATGTACCTAGGGACCAAGGTACGGCCACTCAAAGGCTTCCCCGTCGCGTGGCTGTTTCGTGGATCAGAGCCTGCATGCATGAACAACTAGCCTCCACGGCTATGCAAATTTGCAAATACAAAGAGTGAATCTAGACTGAAACATAACCATTCTGTACCTGATGTATACAGCACGTGTGTAGCAGAGAGTCCAGATTGGAATGTTAACATGAGAAATCACTGAAGGTTGTACAACTGGAAGAATAAACAGAGTACGCCTTGCTGGCTTGTTATAACTGACAGGAGTATCATCTGATACATCGAAGGAGAACTTTACAGTTGTGTTCCAGGTCCATGAAAAGAATAATAAAAAATCCTCATGGAGAACTTTACAAATATATTACAGGTCCATGAAAAGAAGAATAAAACAATGTGAAACCTATACACGTAACTGCATCCAGCAGACAGATGAATTTACAGATTGTTCCAGAGATCCTGAGTCCATCAGTAAAGGACTTCATGCTTCCCCAAAGATTTGTCCTAGCTGACCCTGCATGCCTAGGTCTGCATTAGGAGTAAGCCGTGAGAACATAAGATGGTATGTACCAGAAACATCTGAACTTGAAAGAGGGATTTCTCACATCACTCTTCAGTCTTGAATTGTACTCCAATTCCTGGAGTAATGCCAGCACTGTGTAGTAGGACCCTCCAACCTGCTGACGAACATATGTTGCATGTGGAAACTTCCCGTCATGCGTTGCCCTGTAACTGCGTTAAATAGTAGAGCCAGAGATAAATAATGAATGCAAGATTGCTGGGATCACTCATTTTTGCGAGAGTGTGGTCGAGTAGCAGCTTAATTCCATGTAATCACTCATTTTCAAGTTTCATAAGCAGAAATCAGCAGTTTGCTGGGATCCTAGCTAAGTCCGTGAGGCATTCACAGGCTGCTTACGGCATGTTTCTTTAAACTAAGAAAATGACATATATTTTTTATCAAGCGTTATCTCCGCAGTACAAAACTTGCATCTAATTCTGAACAAAAGTTGACTAATTTGTTTTTCTGCTGTCAGATTTTGTAAAAAAACTGTAAATATAGTTTAACGTAATTCTACAGGACTAAAGCTGGTAACTTGTTCCACCTTCATCCAAGATTAAAATTAGCTATAAGGAAGCACAAACAGAGCGTTACAAATACTGATCACAATAATAAATTCAGAAATGCTGTCTGGGCAAGTTGCCTTACTTTTCAACAAATTCCTCTACCCTGACTCTTCTTTCTTGTTTTGTTACTCTCTTCTGGACTTCGGGTAGATCCTGAGTAGACAAAGAAGCCTGTTCATATTCTCACTTTGCGTCTAATCTGACACAGTTTGGCCGTTAGTATCCTAAAAAACATCCTGGTGCTTAAATGTAAAGCTACTGAGAGCACACAGTCATGATATTATACCACTGGAACCATATAACCGGCACTTATGATTTTAGTATGTACAAAGATTTAACTAAAACCATATACTGGAACCTTGTAATATCTTTGTGAGACTGGTCTTAAATTACAACAGTACTAACATACTAACATATGCCCTGCTAAAAAACTAAGAGATCAAACTGACAGTAACCACTAACACAAGGTCAAATCAAACGGACAAAGTGCAAAAGTAGGTTATCTGTAATAAAATACCGTTTCTTCCTTGGTCCTAGAATCTTTGGTTATGCGGTCAATGTTGTTGAGCCCATATTTTCCCTTCACAGTCTCTGAGTTGAAAGAGGCATTTCTGGCATCGCTCTTTAATCTAGAGTTATACTCCAATTCCTGGAGTAATTCCCACGATATGTAGTAGCACCCTCCAACTTGCTGACGAACAGATGTAGCAGATGGAAATTTTCCTTGATGTGATGCCCTGTAACTGTGTTGAATAGTAGAGCCAGGCATAATTAATGGATGTAAGATTTAAAGACACAAATAAGTCCATATTGGGTGCAGGCATAGATATACGGTGCTAGAACACCATCAAGAACCTCTAGAAGCACATTTAAATGTGGCGCAAGAATTAGTGTATGGTTCTTTCAAGTTTCAACACACATCTGACAGCAAGAACCACCTCAAATGTTTTGAAACATACTTGATTCTGAAAAGAGTTGATCAATTGGCTCAGGTGTTTATACATTGCTAGTATACGATGCAACTCTACACGACGGAAGGTAATAAGTTGTCCCACCTTAACCCAAGATTTAATTATCTATGAGGGCAGCACAAGCAAACTGCAACGCATGCGAATCACAATCATGCAATCAGAAATGCTGTCTGGCCAAGAGTTGCCTTACCTTCCAACAAATTCCTCCACCCTGGCCCTTCTTTCCTGTTTTGATACTCTCTTCTGAACTTTTGGTGGATCCTCAGCAGAAAGAGAAGCCACAAGCGTCTTCCCACAGAGAGGCCGATAGGATGGCCGTACAACGGCGTCAGAAATGTAAGCAATGACTGTACAAGGGGTAAAATACCAGAATTATAACCCATAAGACAACCAAACTGACTCCATGGCAACCTGCGCAGCATTTATGAACCTAAAGAAGAGATCACACCACGAGCTTCTAATTAGCGTAAGAAAGCAAGTATTTCTCATTAAAAAGCAGGTGTGTTCTTCGTACCGGAAGGGAGACTAAAATCAGCCATGATTGAACCAAATATAAACAGGAGAAACTTGCAGGGCGGAGTCCTAACCCTTCTTGGAGGACGCAGAGGAGGAGAAGAAGCGAACGGAAGCTTGCATCGGAGAGGCCGCTTATGGTATCATTTTCTGTTCTACGGGGGTTGAGCAGAGGAGGAGGAGACGAGGCCGGGAAGGTAGACGAGCCGACTACGAAAGCGAGCTCGGCTGTCAGGTTGGTGGTGGTGGTTGTGGCTGGCCGATGTCGACCGGGCCCTACGCGCAAGGGCAGCTATCAATTTTGGCCCTTTTTTTTTGCATAATGATCATGTTAAAGGATCAGATTGCATGAAAGCAGAAATATGTGCATGGTGTTTGGCTGCATGTTTGTGCTTTCGGAAGATGTAATGTTCGAGTGTTTGGTAAGGTGAGCTCGTGGTTAATCTTACCTTTCTCCACGTTATTTCACACCACCACATTTAACAATTTTATCTAGGGAAAAGCTATCGGCAGGCGCCGCTCCGCGCGTCGTCCCGAGCGGCGGGCTCGTCAAGATTCGGAAACAGGATCCTGTCCTCCCGCGTCGCGCACCGCCTGGTCCGTGCGGCGTGCGTGGATAAGATTTCTATGGGCCCCAGTAGTCAGTCTCACGTAGGACACAACGGTGTACGTCAGGTTTTTTTTTTGCCGGAAAATCATTTCCGTTCCCCACGCTCTCTCTCCTCTCTCTGCTTCTCCGGAGCGGCGATTGCTGGCGATTCACCGTTCCTCGCCGTCGCGAGCGCCGTCCGGCGATTCCTCGCCGCTGCGAGCGCCGTACCGCGGTTCCTCGCCGACCCAGCACCGCGCCCGCGGTTTCTCGCCGCTGCGAGCTCCGTCCCGAGGTTCCTCGCCGACCCAGCACCGCGCCCTCGCTGCTCCGCTGTCGGTAAGTCGTCGGCCACCGCTGGTTCGCTCCTTTCCCTCGCCCTTCTCTCTCTGTCCGACCCTCGCCGGAACTACTGGCCCGTCGCAGTTCTTCGCCGCTGCCCACGAACTCCGGCGGTTTCGGCTCGACGCAGCAGGTGTCCGTTAGGCATCCCTATTGCTCAGTGCGACCGGATCTGTATTGCAGAGCGATGCCATGTTCGATTTGTGTAGATTAGGGTTTTTAGGCTTGTTGTTTGCTTGCGCTGTCGATTATTGTAGTGGTTCATTCGCTTTTAGGGTTCATTTAGTTAGGTTTTTAGTTCCTGTGTAGGTGATTGTTGTGCTAGGCATGACTGATTGCATGGTTAAATCCCTGATTAGTTAATTTGTTTTTGAATCTGGTGGTTTGTTTTAGTGAGATGTTTAACCATGTAAAATGGTGGGTACTGTTTGTTGAGGATATGTTGTGTGATTTAATTTTGCTAGAACATCATAGTACATATGTGTATATGCTGGTGATGGTAGTGTATAATTGTTTTGTGTTTTTGTTGTCCTGGTAGCTGCCAGTAATCTGATAGATATCATGTTTTTAACCTGTTAGTTCTATTGTATTTATATGGTACCTTAAACTGGTCGAACCTGGCGGCTATCTGTTTTTTTGTTTAGCTTGATGCTTTAGTAAAACTGGTATGTATGACCAGTTAACTTGATATTTTTGTTCAAACAACCTGATAGCTAACACCCTGCAAGTTTTTGGTTTGCTGTTGAACCTGTGAGTATTTTCCTCGTGTATCCTTTCATGTTGGCCTGGTTTAGGGTTTTTGGTGGTGCTACTGGTTTTTTGTTCTATCAATTTGTACACATGATGAATTTGGTTCTGTTTTTTCCGAAACAAGGTTAGCGCGATGGGTAAGAGGAAGGGCAGCAAAAATAAAGCAGGTGGTGATGTGAAAGGAAAAACCACAAGGAAGAGGCGTGTGGTGAGTTGTTTCCATTTTTTCTCACCTTATTTTTGTTGGCGTGCAAAACTAGTGTAGTTGTCAAGTGGGGTGCAGTGCACTGATGTAGGTTTATTTTGTTGGTTAAGAGTTTGTAGTATTATGTAGTTTTAACTAATTTGATAGCTTCAATCAGTTAATTTGGTAGCTAGCACTGATATAATTGATAACCAGACATTTTTGATAGCAACTAATGCGTCATCATTGTTCATTAATTTGGTAACTATCACTGAAATATGTTGTATCTTGAACTTGATAATATGGTAACCAGTCATTTTTATGTTGCAGGCTAAGCGTGTAGACCGGAATAGGGCTTCTCCATTTGCGGTCACGCAGCTATATACTGGTCTGACCGATGATCAACGTGCAGCCATAGTTGCTATGGGGCAAGGACCTTTCTTGGATATCAAGTGTAATTCACTCCACAACCCACTGATTAGTTGGTTCGCCAGGTGCTATGATCCAAGAAGACGAGCATTCGTTGTTCCTGTCGAGGTATCATCCCTCTTTCAGAAGAGTCTGTCGAGTTATTTCCTATAGTTCCATGTCAATAGTACCTTCTGTCCCCGACACCAAACCTTGACACCTTGTCCATTATCACCAGTACTTGCATTTCCTATAGTTCATAGCATGCAAATAGAGTTGTGTAAGTAACAGGGGGTCAAGTAATATGCGGTAACTGCTGTCAAACTATGTGGTAGCTCCCAATGAACTACTTGGCAAAGCAAATAAGTATTCTGGTACCTAGAACAATTTAAACCTGCTTTGTTATTTTTTTTAATGCTAGCTAGCATGAATAAACATGGCATCTGTTTTCATTTATTCTGAGATGTATTGTGAATTAACCTGGTAGCTAGTTTTTCACCCTAGCATCTACTGTTAGTGAATTTAACCCGCCAGTGATTCAAACAAGTATTCTGGTACCTACAACAATTTAAACCTGCTTTGTTATTTTTTTAATGCTAGCTAGCATGAATAAACATGGCATCTGTTTTCATTATTCTGATATGTATTTGTGAATTAACCTGGTAGCTAGTTTTTCACCCTAGCATCTACTGTTAGTGAATTTAATCCTCCAGTGATTCAAACAAGTAATAACCTGGTAGCTAGCATCAATGAAATTGGTATTGTCCTTCAAAATACATGGTAGCTAGCACAGAATAATAATTCACTTGAAACATCTACATAGCATCGTTTTTACAACTAAGTTGATTATGGTAGCAACCAAGAAGTTAATTGATATCTAGCACTCAACAATTTGGCAACCAATTGTGAATCCGATACCTTGGATGCGTGACATACTGTTGCCAGAAATGGCAACGTTTTGTGCACGGATTGCTGTGTCCATATCTCTTTTTACCTGCAGACATGAATTGTGAAGCCATGTTAGTACTGCTAACTCAAGATTTCTATGATTTTTTCTTGCAACAGGATGTGAATGGAGATGTTTTGGATTCTTCTGCCCTTAAAGAGTTGATGCCCTTGTGTTTCTGGCTGTGATTTGAAGAGACCAAGTCTATGCTTAACCTAGCCTATGTCCTTATGTTTCTGCCAGTGATATAATCATGTATGTTTCTGGAGCTACCATGTTTCTGGAACTACCATGTTTCTGCCAGTGATAAAAACGAGGCAAGTTCTTTTATGCTACCATGTTTCTGGAGCTAGAATCTATAATTTCCTCTAGCTAGTGTGTTTCATGGATATATGTGTTTCATGGAGAAACAAGATGCATGATATTTGACTTGAGTAGATCATGTTCCTGAATTTCGTGAGGATGAGAAGCACAAAATAGTTGTCGTACTAACCTGATCTTTGCTGCAGAATTTTGTTGCGATTTTTCTGCGATTTTTTGCGATTTTTAGTGTGATGTCTGCGATCTGGAGCTGGAGGATCGCTGGTATTTATAGCGTAGTTATTAGGTCAGGCTCTCGCGGTGGCCCATTATCTGAAACTGCGAATTTCTGGACGGCCCAGTTACGACCGACGGTCCAGTTCCGCTCGCCTTGGGCTTTAATCGCGCGCGAGGATGGGCGGGCTGACTCGGGACGAGCAGGTTTGACCGCCACTGCGGACGACACAGCAGCGGCGCCGCTTTGTAGTCCTTTCCTTTTATCTATTAACATTAAAATATAAAACTTATCCTATGAGGATTGCTCGGAACAACGAGATAAATCTCGTCACCAAAATTCGTCTAAAATAACATGCACACATGACAATGGCAAACCCAGAAACTTTTGGAAGCCCGAACAAGCAAGTTAGGTGGATCGTGTCTCCTTGTTTTGTGCGAGAGGCACGAGAGGAATAAGATGATCCGTTGTGACATTGATGAACTTTGTGTCGCCAACTCGCCACACCTCCCAACAAAAACGTACTTCCCCTCAAAAGAAGAAATTTCCAATACATCCTCGTCTCCACTATTGCAATTATTTCTAGTCTGTATTTACTTGTTGCTACCTTGTTTTGAATATCTTGTGAGCTTGTCACCTAGAATCCTAATTCCTCGATTATTCGTCTAGTTGTACATTTAACAACTTTTTATTCGGTTGTATCCCTTAAATTGGAAATAAAGATAAAAAATGTTAGTCGCCTATTCCCTCCGCCCCCTTTAGTTGACCATACCAATTCTTTCAGTCGGTATCAGAAATTCGTCTCTTTGTTAAGAGCTTTAACGCCTTAAAAGTATCGTCGACAGAGTGGAAGGTTAAGGAAGGTGAAGATATACCCCTTATGGATGATGCAGATGACGGGTGATCTAAAGAAGAATTTTCCTTATTTTAGTTTAGAAAAAAGACGCCAATGGAAGCCATTAAAACCAAAGATACCGAAACACCACCTACTCCTTCCAAAGTGGATGATACCGCCTCCAAGGTGGTTGAGCTCACTTCGGAAGAGGTTGCCAATGCCACCAAGGCGGAGTCTGGTGCGTCAGGGTCTAACCCTACCAAAAATTGGTTCAGCCTTTCACTATGTGGTTCCCCAGCCGCCCTTTTATGGTGCTCAAGCCATCCCTATGCTACACATAACAATCTTGCCCCCCCCCCCCCACTTATATATGATCGATGCTACTAACTGAAAATTTCTCATGTAATCTCATGCATGCCGCCGTTCTGCACGCCACTAGTATATGTTATCAGTGAAATCATATGAGTGTCGTGCCGCCACATGTTACTATTAGCATTTTTGGCACGCCATTTATAACTGATAAGCATTTTTTTCACTAGTGTTTGTTATCATGTGAACTGTTTACTCAACACTTCGTGTCAATATCATGGCAGTTTTAGGGAGTCATTAATTTAAAGACAAATATTTGAGTCTTGTTTGTAAAACAAGATACAACAACAAAATATGGCTTTGTATTAGTTGTGCATGACTTCATATTTTTCCTTTCTACGGTTGTATGTATCCCAGATATACATGCAAAGATAATCCTATTATTGTCATGGTGCAAAGTTTAATAAAAGTGTCCTTCATTTAGAAATGGCTTTGTCTTGCCTGGAGGCATCGTTGATTCCCCTCCTTGGGCCCATCATTGAGGAGCCCCTTCACCACTTTTGTCGTGTTTGCCTTATCTGTGTAGTTGGCTTTGTCTTAATTTCTGTCATCGGCTAGGTGGTGCGGCCCTGGGTCCGCGTGGATGTCGGAGCAGCGGCTCCGGTTCTCGCCTCCTTGTGTTGCGTTGAGGTGTGTGTTGGCTTTGGTCGTTTGGACGATTTGGTTGTTGACTCGTTTGGAAATGGCCTTAGGGCCGATGCGTTGCGTTTTTATGTTGTGTATCGGTCTTCTGCCAAATTTTCTTAAAAACTGGTCTTCTTCTATACCAATGAAAAGCAAATATTCTCTGCAAAAAAAAATGAAAAGCAAATATTTTGCCTCGTTTATAAAAAAATGAAAAAAATGGCAAACCATGAATATAGGCAATGTTGGGGATATGTCAACTAGGGGTATCACCAACATGGGCAAATCCGGCTAGTCCAGGGTGGCCCGCAGTGGTGGTTAAGGCTTTGTCTGCCGGGCGGCCCAGATAGCTGACGACTGAAGGTAGGCGGATGCCGGCAAGATGGAGGCCCAAGACCGAAGCCCACGAAGCCATCAAGACAAAGGCGGTAGCCGACATACTTGCCGGATAGGTTTAGGACTCAGTATACTTGACGGACACGCAATTATCTTGTAACCCTGCGTCTGGCCGCCTATATAAGCTGGACCAGGGACGCCTTTAGGGCATAGATTTCATAACATCCAACTCGCTGTAACCTGTAACACGGCTATTCGCCTTATAGTGAGTTATAGCAGCACGTAGGGCTCCGCCACCGCCGTGGAGCCTGAAGCTGGGTAAACTGCCGTGTACAATCCCGACCTTGACGACGCTTCCTTTCACCCCCTCGGTTAACCTGCGGCTAGAGGACCCCCGTCTCCTATCTACGATGTCGATACGACGACAGTTGGCGCCCACCGTGGGGCCAAAGGCGTCAGGCGTCACATTCTAGGCGGTAACAATTGGCGGCATCGGCGACACCATCGCCGTTGGCTGCGCTTCGCGAGTCGGATCTACCAGCTACGTCCAAGATGATGGAACGTGGGTGCCGGCAAAAGATGGCCTCATCGCCTACACCCTCATCCCAATTGGCGGTTTCGAGTTCTTCATGGGGTTCACCTCGGAGGCGATGGGATTCCCCAGGAATCACACCGTTTTCGCGCCCACCCACCGCCCGGAGTTCGACTACTCGCAAGACGGATCTGAATCTGCCTCCTCCGTGGAGTCCGCGGATTCCGATCTCCACTTCTGTGGTGTTGCCGGACTGGGATCCGACTCCCAGCCGGATAGCAACGATCCTGAATCCATCCTTCCTGCACTCCAGGACGATGCGATGTCCGATGCCGGATCCAGAGAGACTGTTCAAGTCAACGTAGACTCTGAATCCGATGGAGAATCTGTTAGTATGTTTGAACAGAAGGTTCAAAAGTGCTTCCACGCACCAGAACCACAGCCATCAGAGGTGGCAAGTTCAACCATGCAGCAGGCTTTCGTGGCTGGTGCTACCGGAACAGACCCGGCTAAAACGACAGAGCCTGTCGTTGCCGGCACTCCGGCTGCTACCTTGCCGGACCAAGAGCCCCCGCCGGCTCCCATGAAGAGGACAAACCTGGAGCGAGGCGGATGCAGCAAAGACGCCCTCACCGAGGCGCAAAAGGCAACCTTGGCGGAGGTCTTACACACGCCAGTTAATGAGCAAACATCGACGGCTGTCCTGGAAAAACTCCGCTCGGCTCTAGTCAACCAAACCAGGAGTCTCCAGGAACAACACGACGAGGTCATGAACCTACTGAAAGAAGCCAAGGCGGAGCAAGCCAAGCTTACTGCCAAAAGGAACCTCTTCACCACTACACCGGTGGCCAAGTCAAAGCCACCACCGCCAAAGAAGAGTACGCTGCAAAATCGTGATCCGCCTCCCAAGGAGTTCAAGTCCCCTGCTCAGAGACTTGGTTTCGAGTGGGCATCAGCTCCGCAGCGCAAGGACAAAAACGGCGACATAATCTTAAGTACGCCTGTCCTCAACACTGCGGCCGCCTTGGACATCCTCAACAACGACGACTACGACAAGGACGAGAAGATCTACTATGCCTCTACTCTAGCCTACAAGGCTCTGGAGCAGCAGGCACGGGCTGATTCTCGTGCAAGTCAGGCGGACGCGCGAGGTGGATGGCTGGAGTCAAAGTCTAACGCCTGCATAGCTGCTGCTGGTGGCAACCCCAACGACCCATCCGGCTCCAGTAGCCATGGTAAGGGGAAGGGCAAGGACAAGGAGCCTCGGAAATCGCCGCCTCCCAGGAGACACCGCGATGAGGCCTCCCACACTGGCAAAAGGCAACAGGACCCTCCACCTCCGCCGCCTAGAAGGGAAGGCGGCGGCGGAAACAACCAGCCGCCAAGAAGTGGCGGCAACCGTGACGATCCCCCTCCGCCAAGGAGGAGCAGGGACCGCACTAAATCCCTACCGCCACCGCCTAGGCGCGAGTCAGGGAAACAACAATGAGTCTAGGCACAGCCGGCCGCGCAGGACGAGCCTCGTGGTGATAGAACCAACAGGCAGCTCGCTCCGGAAGACGCACGACATCGTCTCAATGACATTCAGGCTGGAAAGGAGGACTCATACCTCGGCCCCGCGTGCTTCGGCCCTGCCATCCGCAATATCCGTATACCTCGGGATATGACATCAGTGTCAAAAAGTTGCCAAAGGTATAACGGAGCTGACAAACCCAACTCATGGTTGTCGGATTATGCGTTGGCCATCGAAATTGCCGGGGGCAATGGCTTAGTTACCGCACGTTTTCTACCCCTCATGCTGGAGGGCACAGCCAGAAGCTGGATTGAGAACTTGCCGGAAAAATCTATTCACAGTTGGCTGGACATGGAACGGGTTTTCACCAACACTTCCAGGGCACATACAAGCGCCCAAATACGTATACTGATTTGACGCGTTGTGTGCAAAGACCAGACGAAACTGCGTCCGCCTTCCTGGCAAGGTGGATACAGACAAAGGCAAGTTGTGAGAACGTCGACGACAACCAGGCAATCCATGCCTTCACCACATGCTTGTTGAAGGGCTCAAGTCTACGACACAAGCTTGTCCGCATGCAAGTCAAGGATCTCGGAGTCATGCTTGAAGTTGCCGCCATGTACGCTCAGGCGGACGATGATGCACGCGATGGCGAAGGTGCCCCTGACTTGGCACCAAACAAGCGTGCTAGTTATAAGCGCAAAGCTCCTCATGAAGACAAAGCTGGACCATCCAACGAGGTCGCCACCGCCTTCGAAGGCAAAGCCGGCAAGCGCAAGTGGAAAAATAAAAATAAGGGCAAGGAGGCTGTTCCCAACAAAAATCGCATGTCATACGAAGAGGCGAAGTTGCTGCCGTGCCCGATCCACGCATCTCTTGGAAAGGTCAACCACACATTGGGTGAGTGCCGCTTCATGGACGACTTCAAGAAGGACCCCGATGTTGGCTGGAAGCCGAAAAAGGCCAAGAAAGCGGATAAGGCAAAGAAGGACGACGACGAGGAGGCTGTTTCCATGTCAGAGGATGAGGACCCCAAGTCGCCTCGCAAGGACAAGAAGTTCCCCAAGGTACACGAGCAACTCGTGTGTTTCCTGGGCACTCCGTCCGCGAAGGAGGAAAAGGCGGAACTACGTGAGCTCAATGCCACGGTGCCAGATGTTCCCCAATACTTGAATTGGTCCGAAGCTCCAATCACTTGGAACAGGGACGATCACCCTGACCGCGTGCCACATCCCGGCAAGTACGCCCTCCACTACTAGGAAACTAGCTATAGACAGAAATGGATTCTGTGGCGCACCAAATAGCCGTGCGCCACAGAAAATATTTCTGTGGCGCATAGTTTTGCATGCGCCACAAAAAGTGACATTTCTGTGGCGCACAAAAACCCCATGCGCCACAGAAAGTGACATTTCTGTGGCGCATGGACCCCATGCGGCGCATGGACATGTGACTTTCTGTGGCGCATGGGTCCCATGCGCCACAGAAGTTTTTGAACTCAGATCCCACCCCGGTGGATCGCCTTTTCAGTTTTGAAAACAAGAAAGAAAATGATAAGAAATTCAAAAAATAAAATCCTTTGAGATGTAGTTAGGTTTTAGTGTCTAGTTGGTATAGAAAGAGTAAAAAGTTATTCCAAAAGAAGATTTTTTTCTACAAAATCAAATAAAAAATAAAAAAACTCAAAAAATAAAAAATTCAAATTTTTTGGATTTGTTGAATTTTTGGATTTTGTGAAGTTTTCTGGGTTTTTTGATTTTTTTGAATTTTTTATTTTTTTGGATTTTTTGAACTTCTGCAGGGTTTACCCGGTGAACTTTTGATTTTTTTTTGAATTTTAAAAACATATATATACACAAACCACACATAAACTACACATATATACACATACACAAGGGTTAAGAGGGTTGATATGATACTATTATCAATAAGAACTTGAGTAGCATGAGGGTAGTTAAATTGAATAGAACTTAGAAGTTAAGCGTGCTTGGGTTGGAGCAATCTGAGGATGGGTACTTGGAGTGTTAAAAATGTTCAAAAAAATAAAATATTTAGGGTTTTCCAAATTATTTCATATTTTGAATTTTTATGATTTTTTTGAATTTTTTGAAAATCCAGATCTAGATCTGGCCGCCTTTTTTTAAAAATTCGAAAAAAAATTCTGTGGCGCACCGGGGTAAGGGTGCGCCACAGAATTATTGTTTTCTGTGGCGCATCTGGGGGGTGCGCCACAGAAAGGCAAATTCTGTGGCGCATCTGAGGGTGCGCCACAGAATTTATATTTTAGTGGCGAGCTAACTGTGGCGCACCCACCATGCGCCACAGAAAGCGTTTTTTGTGCGCCACAGAAGGGCGTTTTCCTAGTAGTGCTCGTCGTCGACCCTATTGTCGACAACTTTAGACTGACCAAGGTGTTGATGGACGGAGGCAGCAGCCTCAACATCCTTTATGAAGACACCTTGAAGCGCATGAACTTGACGGAGAGCCAACTTGACTACAGCAAGGTCAAGTTTCATGGTATCGTTCCGGGAAGACAAGCCAAGTCCATGGGCAGCATTAAACTTGAGGTTACTTTTGGAACCGAGAGCTACTATCGTACAGAGTACATCCGGTTCGAAGTAGTCCCCTTCAAGAGTGCTTACCATGCCATCTTTGGACGGCCTGCTTTCGCCAAGTTCATGGCGAGACCATGTTACATCTACAGCAAGCTGAAGATGCCTGGACCCAACGGTACTATCACCGTCAATGGCAACTTCAAGAAAGCAAGGGAGTGCGAACGTGGCAATGCCGCCTTCGCCGAAGCTGTCCTCACGCAGAGGAACTAGCCATGCTGAGAAAGCAAACTGATGCGTCCAAGTTGCTGGAAAAAGTACAAACTGCCGAACCAAAGCAGACCTTCAAAGCTTCTGACGACACAAAGAAGGTGGACCTGGTGAAAGGTGACAGCTCTAAGCAAATCACCATCGGGTCCGGCTTAGATGACAAATAGGAAAGCGCGCTCGTCGAGTTCCTCCGTGAGAATGGGGACATCTTCGCATGGTCATCTGCCGACATGCCGGGTGTTCCCAGGGAACTTGCCGAGCACTCTCTTAATGTCTACAAAGGAGCCAAACCTGTCAAGCAAGGAATTAGGCGCTTTGGTGAGAAGAAGAGGCAAGCGATTGGGAAGGAGATCATCAAGTTGCAGGAGGCAAAATTCATTAGGGAGGTAGTGCATACTGATTGGTTGGCAAATCCTGTACTGGTTCCGAAACCTAATAAAGAGATGAGGATGTGTATCGATTATACCGGTTTGAACAGGTGCTGTCCTAAGGACCACTTCGCTTTACCACGTATAGATCAGGTCATAGACTCCACAGCCGGCTCCGAGCTGATGTGTGCTTTTTGGATGCGTACTCCGGGTACCACCAAATCAAAATGCGGGGATCGGACCAACTAAAAACAGCGTTCACCACGCCCTACGGAACCTTCTGCTACATTACGATGCCCTTCGGCCTAAAAAATGCCGGCGCAACGTATCAGCGGTGCATGCAAAGATGCCTTAACGAACAAATTGGCCGCAATGTTCACGTCTACATAGACGACATTGCCGTCATGTCTCGGAAAAAGGCAGATTTGCTTGAAGACCTTCGAGAAACCTTCGACAACCTCCGGGTATATAGGATGAAACTCAATCCAAATAAGTGCGTCTTTGGAGTTCCTGCCGGCAAGTTGCTTGGCTTTATCGTTTCCGAACGAGGAATTGAGGTCAACCCGGAAAAATCAAGGCAATTCTCAACATATCCAGGCCAACTTGCCTGAAGGACGTGCATCGCCTTACCGGTTCTGCAGCTGCCGTCAGTCGTTTCATTAGCCGTCTTGGTGAAAAGGCTATGCCTCTTTACCGGCTACTGAAGAAATCCGACAACTTTGAGTGGACAGACGAAGCAGATGCCGCCTTGCAACAGCTAAAGGTAGCATTAACGACTGCCCCAATCCTTGCAGCACCTCATCCAGAGGAGCCAATGCTACTATACATCGCTGCAACCAACTTGGTTATCAGCGCAGTTATGGTTGTGGAGCGCAAGGCGGAAGCGGCTGAGGCATCAGAACAGCGCCCCGTCTACTTCATCAGTGAAGTTTTTCCGCCTCGAAGCAGCGTTATCCGCATTACCAGAAGCTGGCTTATGGTGTTTTTTACGCCGCCAGGAAGTTGAGACATTACTTCCAGGAACATTCAATAACTGTGGTGAGCAAAGCACCTCTGGGAGACATAATAAATAATGCGGATGCAATAGGCCGAGTCGCCAAATGGGGCATTGAATTTGCCGCCTTCGACATCACGTATAAGCCCAGAAACGCTATTAAGTCTCAAGCCTTAGCAGATTTTGTCGCAGATTGGACAGAAGCCATGGATGAAATACATCTCCTGAGTCAGAGTACTGGATCATGCACTTTGACGGATCAAAGATGCTTCAGGGCCCGGGGGCTGGCGTTGTGCTGCGAAATCCGCAAGGAGATAAGCTAAGCTATGTGCTACAAATTCATTTCAAAGCAACCAACAATGTTGCCGAATATGAAGCACTCCTTCACGGTTCGCACATTGCCAAAGAACTAGGCGTCCAGCGCGTTCTCTGCTACGGCGATTCAGACCTGGTTGCGCAACAGACACGTGGTACGTGGGATGCAAAAAGTGCAACAATGGCGGCGTATCGCTCAGCTGTTGACGAATTTGCCAAATGCTTCCTAGGTTACGAAGTCCGCCACATTCCAAGAGCCCAAAACGAGGCGGCAGATACACTTGCCAGATTGGGATCGGAGCGCAAAAAGGTACCGAAAGACGTTTTCCTGGAACACCTCTACAAGCCGTCAATAAAGGGAGCTGGCCTTCTTGATCCAGAGGCGGCAGAACCAGTGGACGAGGCCAGCTATGCCGTCTACTTGGTAAAGCCGGACTGGACAACCCCGTATTTGGATTTCCTGATTAACCAGGAGTTGCCGGAAGATGAGGTATTAAGAAGGCAAATTGTACGAAGGGCCAAGGCATTTACAATTATAAAAGGTGAACTGTACAAGCGTAGCACCACTGGAGTCTACCAACGTTGTATTTCACCAGAGGAAGGCAGAAACTTGTTGGATGAGATACATTCTGGAGTTTGCGGACATCATGCTTCGTCCCGCTCTCTTGTGTCCAAAGCTTTCCGACAAGGTTTTTACTGGTTGACAGCCAAGGAGGACGCGGAAGATATCGTCAAAAGATGTAAGGGCTGTTGATACGTCTCAAACGTATCTATAATTTTTGATGTTCCATGCTTATTATACCAATTGCTACATGTTTTGCATCTACTTTATGTCACTTTTATACATTTTTTGGGACTAACCTATTAACAAGATGCCGAATACCAGTTCCTGTTTTCTGCTGTTTTTGTATTCCAGAAAAGCTAGTCTGGAAATATTCTCGGAATTGGACGAAACTTCACGGAGGGTCCTATTTTACCAGAACACACCTGAAGGACCAAAGGAGCAACGAAGGAGAGCCACGTGGGCCCCACACGTGGCCAGGGCGCGGCCAAGGAGCCGGCGCGCCGAGGGTGGTGTGGGCCCCACGGGGGTCGTCAGCCGCCGCCCTTTCGCCTACTTATTCCCCCCGATGCGAAAACCCTAAGTGCCTGAGCCATATCCACGAAAAGTTCCAGAGACGCCGCCGCCGTCAACCCTAGCTCGGGAGGGTTCAGAACCTCTTCCCGGCACCCTGCCGGAGAGGGGAATCGTCACCGGAGGCTTCTACATCGCCATGCCTGCCTCCGGAGTGATGCGTGAGTAGTTCATCCTTGGACTACGGGTCCATAGCAGTAGCTAGATGGTTGTCTCTCCACTTTGTGCCATCATGTTTAGATCTTGTGAGCTGCCCTACATGATCAAGATCATATTATTGTAATGCTACATGTTGTGTTTGCTGGGATCCGATGAATATTGAATACTATGTCAAGTTGATTATCAATCTATCTTATATGTTATTTAAGATCTTGCATGCTTTCCGTTACTCGTAGATGCTTTGGCCAAGTAGATGCTTGTAACTCCAAGAGAGAGTATTTATGCTAGATAGTGGGTTCATGCCTCCGTTTAATCTGGGACAGTGACAGAAAGTTCTAAGGTTGTGGATGTGCTGTTGCCACTAGGGATAACCTAACGATGCTATGTCCACGGGCATATGTGTTTGTTTACATTACGCACTTTACTTAATGCAATTATCCGTTGCTTGCAACTTAATACCAACGGGGGACTCGGATGACAACCCGGCGGTGGATTATTAGTCATAGATGCTGTTGGATAACGGTCTATGTATTATGTCGTAATGCCCAATTAAATATCATAGTAGTCATCATGTCATGTATATGCATTGTCATGCGCTCACTATTGTCAATTGCCCAGCTGTAATTTGTTCACCCAACATGTTAGTTATCTTTTATGGAGAGACACCACTAGTGAACTGTGGACCCCGGTCCATTCTTTTACACTGATTAAACAACCACAAACTGCAAACTGTTCCTTTTTCATTCTCTGCAATTTAATACTCATTTTCCACACCATACGTTTAATCCTTTGTTTTCAGCAAGCCGGTGAGATTGACAACCTCACTGTTTCGTTGGGGCAAAGTAGTTTGATTGTGTTGTGTGCAGATTCCACGTTGGTGATCGTGTTGCGCCGTGCGAGCCGCCAACAACCTTCTGAAGAGTTGCTGCTCCTACTGGTTCGATAACCTTGGTTTCTTTCTGAGGGAAAACTTGCTGCTGACTGCATCATACCTTCCTCTTGGGGTCTCCCAACGACGTGTGATTCACGTCATCAAGCTTTTTCTGGCGCCGTTGCCGGGGAGACAGCAGTCTTCTGCAAGGGGAGTTTCACGCTTCCAATCTCTTTACTTTGTTTTTGTCTTGCTTAGTTTATTTTATTTTATCTTGTTTGCTTTCAATTATCAAAAACACAAAAAAATTAGTTACTTGCATTTAGTTTATTTTCAGTTTTGTTTTCTGTTAGTTATCATGTCTGGTTCGGCTCATCATGTTTCGGTTCCTGAAGTTGAGGTTCGATCTTTTAAGCAACAAAGTGGAGAAAGTTTGAAAGATGCTTGGTATAGAATCAGCGATGCTCATCGTAGGTGCTAAAAAATATTCCACTATGATCCTGCTTAGAAATTTTTATGTTGGCATAACTAGCTGGTATAGATATGTCTTGGACACTTTGAGGAGGTAACTTTCTTGGTACCCTGCGTTGGAAGCTAGTTATATTATTGAGAGTCTAGTAGGAACACCACCTGTTAGTAACATTAAAAATGAGATCACCTTGGAAGATGTTATAAAGAAATTGGAGTCTATAGAGAAAAATTTGCCAAATCTCCTTGATAGTACTAGCAAAGTTGATGAATCACTGGGAACCATTAATGAAAGAATTGCTGTTTTAGAAACTAGTACTATTCAAGATAATCAAAATCTTAGGATTGGTGAATTAGAGGAGGCTATGGATGTAATAAGTTCTACTTTTACCTCTATTAAAACTAAAAAGCAAAAGGCTTTTGTGGGGAGAGAGCAAAAATTTATGTATGTGCCAAAAATTTCTAAACCAAAACCCACGGGTGTGTTTAAAACGGATAACGTGTTCAATGAGCTTGAGGGTGAGTCACATAATGGTCTATTTAAATTTTCTTCCCAAGAATTACGTAAACTGAAAAGTCCTAGTGTGACAAACCCTGTTCTTGATGAAGCTTTTGATGAATTAGACCTTTCTTCACTTGGTAATACTTGATGCATGCTTTGTGCCTAGCTAAAAGGCGTTAAAGAAAAGCGCTTATGGGAGGCAACCCATTATTTTTTTTCTGCAATTTTTCTTTTATTGAGTCAAGGAGTTTGTTTACTTCTGTAGCAACTCCTTTGTATCTTTATTTTCTCGCATTGTTGTGCCAAGAGTAGCCTCTAATGTTAAGATGATGCTTAATTTTGATTGCTGCGCAGAAACAGATTTTTGCTGTTCACTGTACGAAATTCCTAAAATCACCAGATTGTTAATTAAATCTGAAATTTTTGTGCGTAATCTTTATGAATGTCTGAATCTTTCATTAGTTCAAGTTTTCGATCTGAGCGTCGTAAGTGCCTCGAAAAAATTCGTCTTTGCGGACTGTTCTGTTTTAGACAGATTATGCCTTTTTATTTTGCATTCTCTCTTTTACTAGTGTTGAGTGAAATTCTTTTTTGGGTGGAAGAGCTTCACATAACATCAGTGGCTGTAGCTAATGTTTAAAGTAACAAATCATATTGCGTCTTTATAGAACATGTGAATTTTTGATTATGCACTAACCCTCTAATGAGATCTACTTTGAGTTTGGTGTGACGGAAGTTTTCAAGGGTCAAGAGAGAAGGATGATATAATAGGATCAAGAAGAGTGAAGAGCTTAAGCTTGGGGAGGCTCCCATGGATCTCCCCAGCATATTTCAAGAAGACTCAAGCGTCTAAGCTTGGGGATGCCCAAGGCATCCCCTTCTTCATCGTCAAAATTATCAGGTCATCTCTAGTGAAACTATATTTTAATTCTTTCACATCATATGTGCTTTTCTTGGAGCGTCTGTGTGCTTTTATTTTCAGTATTGCACTTTTATTTTCAATAAAGCTTGACTGGACCCTAGCATTCTTGATTGGGAGAGAGACACGCTCCGCTTTTTCATGAGAATACTCCTATTCTTCACTTATATTTGTTGAGTATTCATATCTAGCGCTGTTCAGCTTTTAGCTCTTGTTTTCATGTATCTCTTGTCAGAGCTATTAGCTTTCTTTTGTAGAAAGTACTCTCTTGCTTCACTTATATTTGTTTGGAGAGTTGATGAAATAAATTGATTGGTGTTTGGTTGGTTCAGAAAATGTTGCATGTGGTAATTGGTATAAGGAAAAACTTGCTTAATCTTGTAGATCACTAATGGATAACTTGATGCTTGTCAATTGTTTTGAGTTAACAAGTAGATCATGATTAAATTGTGCATCACATGAGTTAAGCCTATTAGTGAAGAACTACCGTAAAGCTTGTTGAAAATTTGGTTTGCATCGGTGGTATCTCTAAGGTCTAGATATTTTCTAATAACAGGGTTTGGTTAACAAGGAAGACGGTATGAAGTCTTATAACGTTTGCAATATGTTTGTCATATAAAACTTGGTGTACGGGTTGATATTCTTGTTTGCTTACATAACCTTGCTAGCCTAAACTCTGTACTGAGAGGGAATGCTTCTCGTGCATCCAAATCCTTGAGCCAAAATCCATGCCATTTGTGTCCACCATAACTACCTATATGTGGTATTTCCTTGCCACTCCAAGTAAATTTTTCATGTGCTACCTTTAAATTATTCAAAATGTTATTATTCCCTTTTTGTGTCAATGTTTACTAGCTCATGAGGAATTAGTGTGGTTATTCTTTATTCTATTTGTCGATGGACTTTTACACCTGGACTAGTGGCATATACATCCGCTTATCCAATTTGCAAAAAGAGCTGGCAACGGGGTGCCCAGTCCCAATTAATTACAACTTTAACCAATTAATTCTCTTCACACTTTTGCCCTGATTCATCAGTAAGCAATGACAAACAGTGAAATACCTGAATGTGTGTAAACCAAAGAGAAAGAGGGATGATCTGCCTTGCTGGTAGAAATAACGTCCTTCATGGGAGCCGCTCTTAAAAGTCCGTTGACAGGTAGAATACTGTTCTCACCCGCTACCATTCGTTGACAATTAACAAACACCTCTCAAAAATAGATACTCCTCCATGGTATGTGATTGATGGAAGGCACCCGAGGATTCGGTTAGCCATGGCTTGTGTTAGCAAGGTTGGGAGGAGTATCAAATATTTTATGCAATCTCTATATGCTTTCAAAAACCTAAAAGCTCTAGCACATGATTTAATCCCTGCTTCCCTCTGCGAAGGGCCTTTCTTTTACTTTTATGTTGAGTCAGTTTTCCTATTCTTTCTGTCTTCCACAAGCAAACACTAGTGTCAACTTTGTTACAACATGCGTTATATGCAATGTATTGGACTTGTTATACTACTTTGTGTTGACAATATCCATGAGATAAATATGTTGAAAGTTGAAGCAAATGCTGAAACTAATTCTTCCTTTGTGTTGATTAAATACCTTTTATTAGAAACTATTGCTTTATGAGTTAACACTTATGCAAAACTGTTTGATGCTTGTCTCGAAAGTACTATTCATGAAAACGTTTAGCTTGTGTGATTCATTGTTTACTCATTATCTATTTGGTAGCAAATTATAGACCATTGACTTGGATCACTTCATTCATTTACATGTGCCTTGCAATATTATATGATCAAGATTATGATGGTAGCATGTCACCTCAAAAATTATTTTGTTTTTATCGTTTACCTACTCGAGGACGAGTAGGAACTAAGCTTGGGGATGCTGATACGTCTCAAACGTATCTATAATTTTTGATGTTCCATGCTTGTTTTATACCAATTGCTACATGTTTTGCATCTACTTTATATCACTTTTATACATTTTTTGGGACTAACCTATTAACAAGATGCCGAAGTGCCAGTTCCTGTTTTCTGCTGTTTTTGTATTCCAGAAAAGCTAGTCTGGAAATATTCTCGGAATTGGACGAAACTACACGGGGGTCCCTATTTTTCCAGACACACCTGACGGACCAAAGGAGCACGAGGAGAGCCACGTGGGCCCACACGCCGGGCGCGGGCCCCGCGCCCTAGGGTGGTGTGGGCCCCTCGGGGGTCGTCAGCCGCCGCCCTTTCGCCTACTTATTCCCCCCGACGCGAAAACCCTAAGTACCTGAGCAAATATCCACGAAAAGTTCCAGAGACGCCGCCGCCGTCAACCCTAGCTCGGGAGGGTTCAGAACCTCTTCCCGGCACCCTGCCGGAGAGGGGAATCGTCACCGGAGGCTTCTACATCGCCATGCCTGCCTCCGGAGTGATGCGTGAGTAGTTCATCCTTGGACTACGGGTCCATAGCAGTAGCTAGATGGTTGTCTCTCCACTTTGTGCCATCATGTTTAGATCTTGTGAGCTGCCCTACATGATCAAGATCATATTATTGTAATGCTACATGTTGTGTTTGCTGGGATCCGATGAATATTGAATACTATGTCAAGTTGATTATCAATCTATCTTATATGTTATTTAAGATCTTGCATGCTTTCCGTTACTCGTAGATGCTTTGGCCAAGTAGATGCTTGTAACTCCAAGAGAGAGTATTTATGCTAGATAGTGGGTTCATGCCTCCGTTTAATCTGGGACAGTGACAGAAAGTTCTAAGGTTGTGGATGTGCTGTTGCCACTAGGGATAACCTAACGATGCTATGTCCACGGCATATGTGTTTGTTTACATTACGCACTTTACTTAATGCAATTATCCGTTGCTTGCAACTTAATACCAACGGGGGACTCGGATGACAACCCGGCGGTGGATTATTAGTCATAGATGCTGTTGGATAACGGTCTATGTATTATGTCGTAATGCCCAATTAAATATCATAGTAGTCATCATGTCATGTATATGCATTGTCATGCGCTCACTATTTGTCAATTGCCCAGCTGTAATTTGTTCACCCAACATGTTAGTTATCTTTTATGGAGAGACACCACTAGTGAACTGTGGACCCCGGTCCATTCTTTTACACTGATTAAACAACCACAAACTGCAAACTGTTCCTTTTTCATTCTCTGCAATTTAATACTCATTTTCCACACCATACGTTTAATCCTTTGTTTTCAGCAAGCCAGTGAGATTGACAACCTCACTGTTTCGTTGGGGCAAAGTAGTTTGATTGTGTTGTGTGCAGATTCCACGTTGGTGATCGTGTTGCGCCATGCGAGCCGCCAACAACCTTCAGAAGAGTTGCTGCTCCTACTGGTTCGATAACCTTGGTTTCATACTGAGGGAAAACTTGCTGCTGACTGCATCATACCTTCCTCTTGGGGTCTCCCAACGAGTGTGTGATTCACAGCCATCAGCTGCCAACTATATGCCAGACAACCTCACATGCCGGCTCAGGAGCTGAAAACAATACCCATCACCTGGCCTTTCGCAGTCTGGGGTTTGGACATGGTTGGTCCGTTTAAAACGGCACCTGGTGGCTACACACGTTTGCTTGTGGCTGTAGACAAATTCACCAAATGGGTTTAAGCTAAACCTATTAAAAAGCTTGACGGCGCCACAGCCGCCAATTTTCTGTGGGGCATAATCTCTCGGTTCGGGGTGCCACATAGCATTATCACCGACAATGGCACGAACTTATCGCAAGGCGAAGTTGAGGAATACTGCAACCAACATGGCATCCGGCTGGATTTGGCTTCCGTAGCACATCCCCTGGCAAACGGTCAAGTAGAGCGTACAAATGGCTTGGTTCTGCAAGGAATATAACCTCGTCTCGAAGTACCCTTGCATAGGGCAGCTGGGGCTTGGGTTGAAGAGTTGCAATCTGTCCTTTGGAGCTTACGTACAACTCGAAATAGATCAACCAAGTTTACTCCTTTCTTCTTAGTCTATGGCGCTGAAGCAGTGTTGCCATCCGACATGATGTTCGACTCCCCCAGAATTCAAGCCTACGTCGAAGACGACGCAGAAGATGCAAGAGAGGACGGCCTTGATCTACTTGACGAAGAACGTGACGTTGCCATTGCACGATCCGCCATCTATCAGCAAAATTTGCGGCGATACCACAGTCGAAGGGTGCGACAACGTAGTTTTAGAGTAGGTGACCTGGTCCTCCGCCTAATCCAGGATAGGAAAGGCTTGCATAAGTTATCCCCTCCATGGGAAGGGCCCTTTGTGGTCAGCAAGGTACTGCTCAATGGTTCCTATTACTTGATGGACATACGAGACGGCTACAAAAAGAAGCGAGGCCGTAAGCGCGAAAGGACGGTGGACGACAAGTACGAAGAAACCAAGCGTCCATGGAACATTGAGCAGCTACGTCCCTTTTACACTTAGCAATTTCTGATTGTAATAAGTATTATATGATTATGAAATAAAAGTCTGTGGTTTGCTCAGTCCGTCTAGAGATCATGCCATCTTTTGTCTTTTCTTGCAATCATATACCTGTCATGTCAAAAGTTACCAAAATTTTTCGCTCAGTGCTAATGGTTCCAACTTTTTTGGCATTTGCCGTCTGCCGACTAAAACTAAGCAAACAACCTTTGCACCGCCTAATATGACTATCTGTTTGTTTGTATGTGAGTAGCCTAGTAGTATGTCGTTGGCACCAACATGCCGGCTTTTGCCTCTGTGTCTAAACTAATTGGTATTGCACCTGGTTGGCACAGCTAAAGTAACTGAGATGAGGTTCCGCCAACATATGAAAAGTTAAGCATGCAAACACAGATACATTTTTAAGGCGGGCCACTTAATATAAGTCTACCACTAAGTGTAGCATAAAAGTTGGCCTAATTAAAGTATATATACATCCCACCAGAATAAAACAAGTTTTTCTTGCGTCAACAGTTTAACGCATTTGCTTGTTGCATTATTTGCAGGACAGTCTAGGGTGTTGCTGCCTTGGTCGGAGCCGTCTCGGGGGCCTGGGGGCTGACGCCGGCATCTTGGGAGATGGCTCCGCCATCCTTGGTGCTGTGTTGGTCAGTATCAGCTTCCCCCTCGCCACCTGTGGCGTCTTCGCCGGCAACTGGAGAGGCTCCGCCTGCAGCAAGGTGCGGATCTGGATGCTCCTTGTAGAAATCATGAAGATCCACCATGTTGGTGATACGTCTCAAACGTATCTATAATTTTTGATGTTCCATGCTTGTTTTATAACAATTGCTACATGTTTTGCATCTACTTTATGGCACTTTTATACATTTTTTGGGACTAACCTATTAACAAGATGCCGAAGTGTCAGTTCCTGTTTTCTGCTGTTTTTGTATTCCAGAAAAGCTAGTCTGGAAATATTCTCGGAATTGGACGAAACTTCACGGGGGTCCCTATTTTACCAGAAGACACCAGATGGAGCAAAGGAGCAACAGAGGAGGGCCACCAGGAGGCCACACGCACCCAGGGCGTGGGTCACCCCCCTGGCGCGCCCTGGTGTGGTGTGGGCCCCTCGGGGGTCTCCAGCCGCCGCCCTTTCGCCTATTTATTCCCCCCGAGAAAATAACCCTAAGTGCCTGAGCCAAAATCCACGAAAAGTTCCAGAGACGCCGCCGTCGTCAACCCTAGCTCGGGAGGGTCCAGAACCTCTTCCCGGCACCCTGCCGGAGAGGGGAATCATCACTGGAGGCTTCTACATCGCCATGCCTGCCTCCGGAGTGATGCGTGAGTAGTTCATCCTTGGACTACGGGTCCATAGCAGTAGCTAGATGGTAGTCTCTCCAACTTGTGCCATCATGTTTAGATCTTGTGAGCTGGCCTACATGATCAAGATCATATTATTGTAATGCTACATGTTGTGTTTGCTGGGATCCGATGAATATTGAATACTATGTCAAGTTGATTATCAATCTATGCCCTATGTTATTTATGATCTTGCATGCTTTCCGTTACTAGTAGATGCTTTGGCCAAGTAGATGCTTGTAACTCCAAGAGAGAGTATTTATGCTAGATAGTGGGTTCATGCCTCCATTTAATCTGGGACAGTGACAGAAAGTTCTAAGGTTGTGGATGTGCTGTTGCCACTAGGGGTAACCTAACGATGCTATGTCCACGGGCATATGTGTTTGTTTACATTACGCGCTTTACTTAATGCGATTATCCGTTGCATGCAACTTAATATCAACGGGGGACTCGGATGACAACCCGGCGGTGGATTATTAGTCATAGACGCTGTTGGATAACGGTCTATGTATTATGTCGTAATGCCCAATTAAATACCATAGTAATCATCATGCCATGTTTATGCATTGTCATGCGCTCACTATTTGTCAATTGCCCAGCTGTAATTTGTTCACCCAACATGTTAGTTATCTTTTATGGAGAGACACCACTAGTGAACTGTGGACCCCGGTCCATTCTTTTAAACTGATTAAACAACCACAAACTGCAAACTGTTCTTTTTTCATTCTCTGCAATTTAATACTCATTTTCCATGCGAGACGTTTAATCCTTTGTTTTCAGCAAGCCGGTGAGATTGACAACCTCACTGTTTCGTTGGGGCAAAGTATTGTGATTGTGTTGTGTGCAGGTCCACGTCAGCGCCGGAATCCCTGGTGTTGCGCCGCATCATATTTCGCCGTTGACAACCTTCAGAAGAATTGTTGCTCCTACTGGTTCGATAACCTTGGTTTCATACTGAGGGAAACTTGCTGCTAGATTGCATCATACCTTCCTCTTGGGGTCTCCCAGCGAACGTGTGATTCACGCCATCAGTTGGCTACCCGAGTGGCGTAGCCGGAGACAGAGGCCATCACTTGCTTGGAGTCAATGGCAACGCCATTTTCATCCTCTGTGGGCATAAACTCTGTCACCTGATGCATGTCCGCCTCCGGATACCAGACCTTGCACAGGGAGAGGGCAACCTTGGCGGCGCCACGGGCAGGTGAGCGCAGCACGGTCTCATGTTCGCCGGCCGCCTTCCTCAGCACCTCTGGCACTGCCTCAAGGACAACTGGATCACTGCTTTCACCCGGGTAGAACTTGGCGGCGAATGCTTGGCCTGCGCTAATGATGTCGGTGATCAGCTCACCAACTTTCAATATGCGTGCAAGGCGGGGGGAGTTGTCCTCAGCGTCGCTCAAGTTTGCCGGGGCTGCAAGGAAGAAAACTTCAACGTTAAACCGACAAAAAGCAAGATTTCTAAGGATGAAATTGACAAGCAAAGGAAAGGATAGGTTATTACCTAGGATGTGATCGTGGATGGCGTTGATCTCATCCAAGTGACCGGCAAGAGTGTCCTCGGCTATTTTCACAGCCTTGGCATGATTCTCTTGCTGGAGCTTGGAGTTCTTTGTCACCTCGGCAAGGTTGTCGCTCAGATTCTTGATCTGATCCGTCAACTTGCTCACCGCGGTGGCATGCTCCATGTCTCGCTTCTCCAGCTCCTTGGCGTGATCCGCCTTCAGTTTCATGACCTCCTGGGCCAGATCTGCAGCTTCGTTCATCAAAGCTTGCATGTTAGAGGAGCTCTTGAGAATATCTTGCGCAGTGTTTAACAGTTCTACAACACAAAGGAAAAACTCTGGCTAAAATACTTGTCGGAGGCAAACTGGAAAATTTGGCGGATGGAACGAAGGCAAAGAAATTTTGTCACCTTCATCCTTCTTGCGAGCTTCTTCAAAACTCGCAAGTTGAGTGTCCTTCATCTCTAGTTCTTGCCGGAGTTCCCGGCACTCCCTGACCTTATTCTCTGCAGCGGCAAAGAGCTCGCGGTTTGAGGCCAAAGTAGCCTGCAAGCACACGGACAAACAAATTAGGTTTTACCGTCATAGTCAATGGACCACTCCGCCGGCTAAAATAATCTTTCAGCCGACAAAGTAGTCGGGGGCTGCGACTATGTACTATTTTACCTCAAGCTGTCCTTGGAGGGTATCTTGGAGTGTCCTCATGTGCGTATACCAACTTTTGGTACCATCGCGCATGATTTGTAGCGTGTGGCGCGCATCCATCGTGTCCCCGCCAAGTTCTGGGCCGGGGTGCGAGGAGGATCCGCCAAGTTTTCCCCCTGCTTCATTCGCCATTTCTTGTTTCATGGCGATCAATCGAGCGGCATCATTAGCCGAAGCTTCAGCCGTTCGCAGGGGTGTGCTGGCAGCAACTTTCTTGCCCGCCGTCTTCTCCGCTGCAGATTGGCCCGGGTCAACCACTTTCATCCTGTCCGCCTGAAGAGTTCCCGGGCATAAGACCACGGGAACGTTGGCGGTAGGGGTGACTGGCGCGGTTGCCGGAGAAGGCCTTGCCGGCTTGAT
The DNA here is from genome assembly GCA_947311845.1 of Poa pratensis. Taxonomy (NCBI): domain Eukaryota; kingdom Viridiplantae; phylum Streptophyta; class Magnoliopsida; order Poales; family Poaceae; genus Poa; species Poa pratensis. Next base: position 60,149,440 of record CAMZMU010000063.1, on the reverse strand, counting down.
TCTGCCGGCTGCCGCCTTCACGTTGGCACGCAGCTTAGCCATGGCGGGCCTGGCTCTAAAAAAAAAGATGCAAGCAAGTTAGCGCATATACAGCACAAAATTAAGTGAAAACAAGTGGGCATTAGCGTACCGCTTGGTGGGGATTTTCTCCCCTAGGACTTCATCCTCCGCCTCGGTAGCAAGGGCGGCTTTCTTTCTCTTTTCCAGGTCCCTGGTGGTGGTGAGCTTGCGCTTCTTGGCCTTGGTCCCAGGGTCGTAGTAGCTGGGAGCCAAGTCCTCCTCCGTCAAGGACCTCAGCTGGTTGACAATGTCAAGTTAGTACCGCCAACAACAAGGAAAGCAAGTGCTAAAGCACAGGAAGTTCCGCCTTACCTCTGGGGCTAGGTTGTCGTGGGTGAACATGGCGACGCCTTCGGCCGCCTTTATAAACCTTGGCTGGATGAGTTCTCTTAGCCGGAACAGCAGCACATTTTCGTCAAGTGTGCCGTTGGAGGCCTCCGCCTTGTACTCGCACATCTTCAGGGGGCGGTGGCGGAGTGGCATGATGCGCCGTGACAGCCAACACAAGACGGTGTCAACTCCATCAAGGTGTGGAGGGACCATCGTCTTGGTGAGGAATTCGATCCGCCTAAATGCTAGGCGGAGCTCCTCTGGCAAGTTGGTTGCCGGTTTCTCCGTCCAGTGCGCCTGATAAGTGGGCGGAGAGTTGACGAATGGAGGAATCGCCACCGTCTTGCTGGGTGCCGGGATATCCTTACAGTAGAAAAAGGTGCTGGACCAGTTCTTTACTGATTCGATGTAGGGGATCTTGGGGTACCAGTCACCTTGGCGGCAGTTAAATGTAACGCTGCCGCAAGTTGCCATCACGCCGGCAGAAACAGTATGCCGGCGGCAGATAAAGCAATATTTGAAGTGCTCTACTGTGGGAGCTATGCCTAGGTAGCCTTCAAATAGAGCTTGAAAGCCGGCTAACACTAAGATACTATTGGGTGCAATGTTGTGTGGTTGCAACCCGTAGTGTTTTAGCACAGCGGAGAAGAAGGCGGAAGGCGGCAAAGTCATACCGCGAAGGAGATGGGAGGTCAAGATGACCCTCTCTCCGTCTTCAGGCTCAGGGACGGCTTCTTTCCCTGGCAGCCACCAAAAGCATTCAGACTTTGGCGGCAGGAATCCACCTTCCTCCAGCTCCTTCATGTAATCTTCCGTCAAACATGACGGAAGCCAATAGCGGGAGCCAAGGTCCGCGACCTCTTCTTCATCGTTGTCCTCGCCGGCGGGAACCTCTGGATCAGCCACGGGTTCAGAGTCCGCCGTCGCCATTGAAGGCGTAAGGAAGGAGGAGGTTGTTGTGGCCGTTGCTGTGGCCGGCGCCGGAGAAGAGGATGGTGCCCCGCCCGTGGCCGTGGCGGGGAGCGAAGAAGACGAAGGAGCGGTGCTCGCCGCCGCCGCCGGAGCAGTTCCAGATCCAGATGCGGCCGCTGCTGCTGCCGCTGTTGCCTCCCTCGTAGGGTTCTGCTCACCGGAGCTTGCCATTGGTGGTGGTTGCGCCGCAAAGGGAAGCTCGCCGGAGTTGAGTGCGGTGAGAGGAGCGCTCGAGGGGAGAAAGGCAAGGGTTTGGGCAGAGGCTTGGAGAATGGAAAGGCGCGGTGGAGTTGGGGATCCATTTATCCTCCCCTGCTCTGTGATTCGTGCGGGAAACGGGCAGGGGCGCGATCTCCGCCACGCGTCCGCGATTTGCACGGCGTGGCAACGGTGTGCGAGGTTGCCGCCTCGATTTTCGCGCGTAGTGGGAGAGTAATCATGAGGTTCAAACTGTCGTGAACCCATCACGTCATCCGTCAACATTTGACGGAACTTGTCAGTTTGACAAGACTGCACATGGAAGATTCCTGACAAGCAGTCAGACCGTCTTTCCCATGTTGGCGGCTTTGTTCCGGCTACTTTAGACGGACCGCCGCTTACTTCAACTGTGGAATGGTTCAAGCTCTTCAGACGCCTACAAAGCAAGACGGACGTTGCCGACAAAAGAAAATGGCACCTGGAGAACTTCAACCCTTCCAGGGGCTAATGTTGGGGATATGTCAACTAGGGGTATCACCAACATGGGCAAATCCGGCTAGTCCAGGGTGGCCCGCAGTGGTGGTTAAGGCTTTGCCTGCCGGGCGGCCCAGATAGCTGACGACTGAAGGTAGGCGGATGCCGGCAAGATGGAGGCCCAAGACCGAAGCCCACGAAGCCATCAGGACAAAGGCGGTAGCCGGCATACTTGCCGGATAGGTTTAGGACTCAGTATACTTGCCGGACACGCAATTATCTTGTAACCCCGCGTCTGGCCGCCTATATAAGCCGGACCAGGGATGCCTTTAGGGCATAGATTTCATAACATCCAACTCGCTGTAACATGTAACACGGCTATTCGCCTTATAGTGAGTTATAGCAGCACGTAGGGCTCCGCCACCGCCGTGGAGCCTGAAGCTGGTAAACTGCCGTGTACAATCCCGACCTTGACGACGCTCCCTTTCACCCCCTCGGTTAACCTGCGGTTAGAGGACCCCCGTCTCCTATCTACGATGCCGATACGACGACAGGCAATGCCCAAATATATACGCAAGATATTGTGTCACTAACCTTGACTCCTAAGCGTGACGACCTTAGTCTACGATTGAACCACCACTAGAAACTCTATGAACCGTCGATCTCTAGTCGTCAGTGATCCACACGTGTCCTCTCCCACGGACCACCTGTCTCCGCGGCAGCACCGCCTAGTGCTGAAGCGCTGCAATGAGAAGCCTCCTCTCACTACTACTCCCTCCGTTCTAAATTAGATGACATTCTATTCGTCCACATGTGGATGTACCTATACATGTAACATGTCTAGATACATCCGCATGTGGACAAATGGAATTCATCTAATTTGGAACGGAGGGAGTAGCTTGGATGAGCGAGTCGTCACGAACTCAGAATCACCAGCCTGATAGAGCAATCAGAGGAAGCTCTTTCCAGTCTACCATCGTGAACCATGCTGCCAACTCGTTTCGCAACCCGCCGTGCCGACGACGCCGGGCCGGAGCCCCTGCTGCCAGGCGCTTCCCGCGCCGTGCTGTCCGAGTTCGTCTTCGCCGCCGAAGGCTCCGTCTACGGCCTCTGTACGTGAACCTGCTTTGCTGTTGCACATACACCCGTACATGGATATTTCGCGCTGCTATGCCTGAACTCTGAAGAGTTTGATTTTGTTGGCAGGGAAGATGTACACGGACACGGGGACGCTGGGAGGGCTGCTCGTGGTGGCGGTGGCGCACGCGCTCGCGCTGGCCGCGGCGGTGTCGCTGGCCATCGACGCGTCCGGCGGGCACGTCAACCCGGCCGTCACGTTCGGCCTGCTCGTCGGCAGGCGCATCTCGTTCGCGCGCGCCGTGCTCTACTGGGCGGCGCAGCTTCTCGGTGCCGTGCTCGCGGCCGCTCTCCTGCGGCTCGTCTCCGGCGGCGTGGTAATTCAGCTGCTTTACTCTGCTACATTTTGGTTTTCTCCAGCCTACTACCAAACAAATGGCTGCGTACTTCCGTTTGGCGTGAGTTATCTGCACAAATGCGTACGCGTCGTTCGCCACGTCTCACTTCTGCATGCCGTGCGTGTCTTCTTCTCCTGCAGCGCCCCATGGGGTTCACGCTCGCCCACGGCATCCACGAGCGGCACGCCCTGCTGCTCGAGGTCGTCATGACGTTCGGCCTCATGTACACCGTCTACGCCACGGCGGTTGACCGGAACCGCGGCGGCGGCAACGACGTCGGCGCCATAGCGCCCATTGCCATCGGCTTCGTCCTGGGCGCGAACATCCTCGCCGGCGGCCCGTTCGACGGCGCGGCGATGAATCCGGCAAGGGCGTTCGGTCCCGCGCTCGTCGGCTGGAGCTGGCGCCACCACTGGTTTACTGGGTCGGGCCACTGATCGGCGCCGGGCTGGCCGGCGCGCTTTATGAGTTTGTCGTGGCTGAGCAGCCTGAGGCGCCGGCAGCTGCGGCCACCACACGGCTGCCCGTGCCCGCTGAGGATTACTGAGTACCTCGTTGTATGCAAGTACTGTGTATTAAAAAAACGCAAATAATTGGAAAAATAGAAGAAAATCCGACTCGAGCCAATCCGGATTTTTGTTTGAGTTCGGCACGGTATTTTGACCATTAATTCGTCGATTTAGAGATTCGTTAATGCATGAACCTATGTTACGGTGTACCCACCTTCTAAAAGTTCTAAATAAATGTACTCTCTTTAGCAAAATGCAGTGAATCTTAGTTTTGATCGAAGGTCAAACTTCGTGAAATTTGAATAAATAATCAGGACGCAATACATTATGGCAGAGTGAGTATTTCCGAGTCATGTTGCCGTGGAAACAACAAATGAGGAGGTGCATCTCGACTTCTCGAGTATAATTGTCATACTCACCACACACAAAGTTAGCATGGGGCTTGCAGACGTCGAGAACTCAGAGATGGTATTATCGAGATTAGCTCGAGCCTCTCAAAACAAATCTTGACTACCTACTCTGAGTCCTACAAGATGCTGAAGGTAGAACTCTCCATTCGAGATTTAGACACCTCTTCTTTTTTGTATCGAGCTGGATATGGACAAGTTTATCATACTTTGAGGGAAATTTTCTATAGGTTAGGATACTTGTTAAAAGTCCAAGGCTACCCAAGGTGGTATTAGGTGCATGACCATTGTGAACTACTCCGTTCGTTTGTAATTATGAAATGTTACAAAAAAAATCTGATTTGCTTATATCTAAATGTGTTTTAATATGTTTGTTCAGTCATTTCATTTCAGTATGTATATTGTCATGCTGAAATATCCAAAGAATTTATAGATAGAAACGAAGGGAGTAGAATGTGTCTTTGATCTTACCCCTATCAACATGTTGGACACAAAGATCGGTGGTAGAGTTCCATCCACCTCCCACGGCTGCAGTAGCAACAGATTAACATTAGGGCAACTGTCGATATCATCAGGGTGAGTTGGGGGAGGACTTGGCACAAAGGGAAACAAAGAAAAGGGATGTTTCTGTTTTTTAGTGTTAAGAGGTTTATGATATGTTCTTCAAAAACCTAGAAAGAAACTCTACCATTTTGGGGAAATAAACCGTTGGCTAAGAGCCTAAGACGGTGTTTCATCGGGTTTTAGTTTTTGAGGGAATTGTTTTTTTACACGATCACCTATGTTTTTTTACGCCCGTCTAGGTAGCGGGCCAAGGCCCAGGCCTGGCAGCATACTTTTGTCGAGCCTGGTAAGTGGCCCGTGGGGACTTTGACTGGGCCGGGCCCTGGGGCTAGTGGCAAACTGGCAACCTCTCAATCTCCGTCTCCGAGGCTCGAGAAAAAATCCCCTCCGCCTCCGTCTCCAAGGCAACAAGCCAACAAGGCAGCTCGCATTTCGCCGCTCACCCGGCGCTCAAGGGAGGCGCGTTATCCATGGCCACCTACAGTCCTTCGGGTGCTTCCGCCCTCCACTTCCCCAACCCGCGAACTCCCTCCGCCGTAAGCACCAACTCCTAGCACAGAAGCCCCTCGATTGCTCGAGACAGAATTTTGCAGCGCCGTACTGATCTGGTTTTGGTAGCTTCTGCAGAGGTTTCCCGGCCCGGCTTCCGGGAGGAGCTCTTCCTGCGCAGCTGGTAGGCGCGAGAGGAGGAGAAGTGGAGCGGTCGGTACCGTGCGGGCGTGCTTCAATCCTCTCGGGGACGAGCGCATCCTCCGGGAGGCCTTGAAGGTAAATTCTGTTTCAGCTCTTTCAGTCTGTTTTATTTGTCGATCTGGTGTTTGGGTAGCTGAGTTACTTTCGTCAGGTTCAGGTTGATGTAGGATACGGTTCATTATTGTGCATGTTTGCTCTATGGGATTGTAAAATTGGCAATTGGATTTGAATCCATCACATATGCCTAGGTACACTCTCGAGGTTGCAGAATTGAAAAGATAGCTAGTCCTCAAATAGCCCCTTGTTAGCGTACGTGTAGAAAGGAGGGTTATTCATTTGTCCAAAAAATGCATATAGCTATTTCGATGTTCCGTGTAGGAGCTCAGAAGAATTTATTCATAGAATCATAGGCACAAATCATACCCCTGTTCAGCAGTTGCTATTATCTTCTCACCTGTATAGGGGAAGGGATGAAACAGGAAAAGTTTAATTCTCAAATATATGTGAGTGGTTATTAATATAATTATTTTCAAGTAGTACTTTCATAGAATCTTCTATCTGTATGAGATTTGGATAGAAGTTTAGCAGGGAGTGAAAAACAATGTGATACACTCATACTTTACATGCCTTGTGTGTAGGCCTGTCATCTAGAGTCGAGGGTGGCACACACTATAAATGAATAATTGTCAATTGTATTTGAATCCATCGATCTGCTTTAGCTACACTCTCGTAGTTGCTAAAATTTCTAGTACTCAAGTAGCACCCTTAGCATGCATGTAGAAAAGATGATAGTTTATTTATCCAAAAATGCATAAGCTATTTTGGCGGAGCTCAGATAAATTTTACTCATAGGCACAAATCATAGTTGCTCTTATCCTCTCACCTTTATAGGGGAATGGATATATCAGCAAAAGTTAAATTCTCAAATCTAGGTGAGTGGTTATTAATATTTTCTTTTCAAGTGGTACTTTCATAGAATCTTTTATCTACATAAGATTTTGGACGAAAGTTTAGCCGGGAGTGCAAAAATAGTGAAATAAGAGGGATGCTTGCTAGAACTTTATAACAATACTCTCGGGGATTAAACACAGACTGATACATGCCTTGTGTGTAGGAGCCAGTTGCATTCTTGGGTGGCGTGTTTGCTGGTCTCTTGAGGCTTGACCTGAATGAGGATCCTCTCAAGGAGTGGGTAACTCGAACGGTAGAGGCTTCTGGAATAGCTGAGGAGAATAGTGCGGAGGAATCAAATGGGGGAGCTCAAGATGATGGACCCCAACAAATCGAGATTGAGTGAGGTGCATTAGTTACCTTTTGCCCTCCCTTACAAACTTACCTCGTATAACTCGTCCCGGATATCTGTAATATTTAAGCAATGAAATGGTTGCCCCGATTTTAATGTGCAGTTTTAAGTAAAAATATTCGCACGTCGTCATTATTTGCAAACTGAACCAGATTCATAGTGGGTGTAAGAGCATCTCCATCAGAGCACCTAAAAACAGCTCCCAAACCCTAAAAATCTGTCACAACTGCCTAAAAATGCCCCAAAACAGCTCGGCCGAGCCCCTAAATGACCCCAATCCCCTAAAAAATTGCGAGTTCCTAAAAACTCCCTCCCACTCGACACCTTCCTCCCCACATTGGCATGTGCCTCCGAGCCCTAGCCGCCATCTGCACCCCCGCCGTCCCTCCTTGGCCTGATTTTGGCTGAAAAAGAGCAAAGTGGCGGAATCAGGCGCCGCCACTGTCGAGCTCTCCCGCCTCTGTTGTTGTATCCCAGCCCGATGCGTTCCACGCATCTTCCTGACCCATGGTGGGACCCGTACGCCTCTTCGACCTGCTAGTCTCCTAGACGCGCCGCCTCCCCGATCAGCTCTTTCGCTGACCCGCTGGTCATAGCGCCTTCCTCGTGAGCTCGACATTACTAACATGGTTTCGTGGGACACCAACGAGGTCAAAGCTTCCCTCGTCGGCGACACGGACACCACCTAACCACCTATGATTCTGGCAGGGTAAAATTTCTAGGGTTTGCTCGATTCGAGTTTTATAAAATTATGCCGATTCAGTTTAAACTTATTTGTTTGAAACGGGGGTTCAATTTAATTTAAACATTGTCCTCTAGGAATCAACGTGTCTATGAGGTAGCTCGGGGTTTGAAAACCAAGTGGGAGCATTGTCTCAAAGCCTTATTTTGGAATATTTGAACTTTACAATCGAATCGATGAGAAAAAAGAAGGTAGAGCTATCTCATGAGGTAACTCGGAAGATGGAGAAAGTGATGAAGAAGATAAGAAAAGAATTGAAGAAAAAACGATGCAAATAGAAATGTATTTGGCCGATATCGTCCATGATCACAAAATTAAGACAAGTGCAACTAGGTTGAAGATGATCAAATATATGCCATGAATAGGAAAATATGTGATATGCATTCCATGTTATTGTTATCTTAGTCATGGTTGTAATCTCAGTGTCAAATATATGAAGCAGTAAAAAACTTGAGAAGTTTTAGACAAGCTGTCGGAGAAGAGCACCCCTATCAATCAAAAAGTTTATTTCTCTATCCATCAAAAAGTTTATCTCTCCTAAAAACGCTTTTATAGAAAGTTAAAACACACGTGCTCAGCTGGAGATCCTGTAGTTGCTGTGTGCAGAAGGAGCTGAGAAAATTCAGAAAGGAAGAAATGTGCGGATGGAAGTACTTTGACAGAACCTGCATCCCGTCCCCATCCTGTTTTTTTTTTAATCCCCAAAACCACCCACTCGCCCCAGCTCGAGCTGTCGCCCGCGTGATCGGCGGCGTGCTCCCTCTCCTCCCACCGGCCGCGTTCCGTCGGTCCCGGGCTTGGGAGGAGCTCGGGGCGCTCGCTCGACCTGCTCCGGCCGCTCCTGCTCCGGCCGCCCGTGCTCCGTGCGGACCCTGCCTCGACAGCCAGCGGGCGAGCTCGATCTCTCGCGCCCCGGCCACCCCGCATCCCGGCCGCGGCGAGCTCCTCCGCCCACGCCTCGATCCCGGGCGCAGCTCCGGCTGCTGGATACGGGGTTTGGACGGGAGGAGGAAGAAGGCGAGCGAGAGACTGACTAGGTGGACCCACTTGTGCCTTTTGTTGAATCTCCTCCCTAAATCGTCAACCCCCGCTTTCTTCCTCAGTCCATTTGCTCCTCTGCCTTCCCCTGATCGACGGCCAAAACCACCATATCCTCCTCCCCGCCGCCCTTCTCCTCCCATGTTCCACCGTCTCCCCCACCTCCTGTTCCTCCTCTCCGTCTCCCTCCTCCCAACCTCCCTCCACTCCCAACCCACGCCGCCGCAATGCCCGCTAAACTTCACAGCGCTGCGCCCTTTCCTCGCCACGCCGCTCCCCTCCGACGACAACTCCCGCTGCGAATTCGCGCTCCAGTCCGTCCGCCTCCTCCTCGCCCTCCACCTCGCCGCCACCGGCTCCTTCCTCGTCCCCGCTAACGCCTCATCCTCCTGCCTCCCGCCGCTCCGTGCTGCGCTCCCCTTCCCGCTCCCTGCGCCCGACGCCTGTGGCCTCGCGGGCATCGACGCGCTCCTCTCCACTCCCGGATGCGCCAACGTCTCCACGCTCGGGGACTTCGACGCCCTCGTGCCCGCCTCCGCCCGCAGCGACATGAACGCCAGCTGCGACCGTGATCTCGGCCCAGTCCCTGTCTGCACCGCCTGCACCACCTCGCTCAGCAAGGCGGCCGCGGCATACCTCCTACCGGGATCTACCGACGGCGGGAACAACGTCACCGGCTGCGTCCAGTATCCCTTCATTTACGCCGGTGCCGCGGCCAGCCCGCACGGCCCCGACTACCCGGACACCGCATACTGCCTCTACCTCCTCAAGAAGAGCTCTGGACCCTCCGGCGGATCCGGCGCCCCTGCTTGGCTCTACGGCGTCGTCTTTGGATGCGTCGGCTTTGTACTGGCCGTTGCCGCCGCTGCTGGTTTGTGGTTCTGGGTGCGGCGGCGCCGGAAGCGGGTTGCCGCCGCCGCGCTAGCTGCGGCTAGAGCGGACAGCAGGAGCAAGCGCTCTCAGGCTATGGAGTCCATCACCGCCAGCACGACGCTGCTCAAATTCACCTACGACGAGATCAAGATGGCCACGGGGGGCTTCAGCAGAGATAACATCATCGGCCGTGGAGGGTTCGGGAATGTGTACAAGGGGGTGCTTCCAGATGGCACGGAGGTGGCGGTGAAACGCTTCAAGAACTGCTCAGCGGCCGGGGATGCCGCGTTCGCGCATGAGGTGGAGGTGGTGGCCAGCGTACGCCATGTCAACCTTGTCACGCTCAGTGGATACTGCATCGCCGCCACGCAGAGGGAGGGGCACCAGCGGATGATTGTGTGCGACCTCATGCATAATGGCAGCCTCCACGACCATCTGTTTGGCGCTGGGGAGTGCCTGATGGCGTGGCCGGTCAGGCAGAGGATTGCCATTGGGATGGCACGGGGGCTGTCGTACCTGCACCGTGACACACAGCCAGCTATCATTCACAGGGATATCAAGGCAAGCAACATTTTGCTTGATGACGACTTTGAGGCAAAGGTGGCTGATTTTGGATTGGCCAAGTTTGCGCCAGAGGGGATGACACATGTAAGCACACGGGTTGCTGGGACAATGGGTTATGTTGCTCCAGAGTATGCCTCTATGGCCAGTTAACTGAGAAGAGCGATGTCTACAGTTTTGGAGTCGTGCTTCTTGAGCTTATGAGTGGGAAGAGAGCCTTCATCTCTCTCAGTGAGGGACAGAGCTTCGTGCTTGCTGATTGGGCTTGGTCATTGGTGCGGACGGGAAAGACAATGGATGTGATCCAAGAAGGAATGGCTCAACCTGGTCCTACTAAGGTCATGGAGAAGTATGTACTTGTCGCAGCACTCTGCACACATCCACAACTGCATGCCAGGCCAACAATGGAGCAAGTGGTGAAGATACTAGAGGCAGATTCAGCACCAGGACCTTTAATTATTCCGGACCGGCCGCTCTCTGTTGTTGCAGACCTGGCTGACATTGAGAGGTCAGTCAGCAGTAGTGGCTCAGGTCAGCTCTTCAGTCCTTCTGGTTATCGGTCTTTTATTCATAGAAATGAGGATGCTAAGCCAGAATCTCCAAAAGAAACATGACATTTTTCTCTGCTCAAATGCCGAGCAAAGAAAGGTTATGCTTCACAACCTTTTTGTTAAGACTTTACTATCCATTTTTTTGCAGAAGCCCTTTTGTGTTTACTTTTGTAATATTATCGGTAATGGGGTTGACTGCAGTTGTATGTCTTGTTGACCGAGTAAAGAAAGGATAGCTTAGTCTATATGCGATGTCTTGTTTTTCCAGTACATGTAGTAATTCTAGTGCTGCTTTTATGTTATTTGTCAAACTACTGTCATTTTCAGACACACAGAGTGGAACAATTATGGGTGGACAACTAGATGACCAAACATAGCTGTGGCCTTTCAGTTGTAGACATTTCCCTGTTCAGTTTCGCTTGCATTGATTAAATATTATGATTAATTTTGAGGTTTCAAAAGGTGAGCTTGAGTGGGTGACTATCAATAGTGTGTTTTTCATCACCTTGTGCTGTCCTCTGTGATCTGTGTCTAGTGTGACATAAGTAAATGGTTGGCCTTCGTGATCTATTTCTGATGTGACAGAAGTATAATGCTGGATCATGCATCATGTGACTTCTAGAGAATTGTTAAGTTGAGTCTCTAATCATCGATTGGCATGGGATAAGTATTCTTGTTTAACTTGGATATGATTAGTGCATGGATTCATGAAGAGTTTATGTTTTCAAGAATCATTTCTGGGTAGGTGGTTGGGGTTGTTCCAAACTGTATATTAAGAATTTAAGATGTGGTATTCTGTTATAGTCATATAACACACCAAACTGATCTTAAGGAGCATCAGTGCTGGACATGGTTTTGCTGCACGTTAAAGAAATTATGGCATTTAGAAGTTTATTTCGATTTTCGAACTTGACTGAGATAAAGGACTTGATACAACTATTTCTTCATATGGATGATCCGATGATGTATGTGGACATCAGTCCACCAGTGGCCAGATTCTTGTCAAAATAATTCAAATTTGCTTTGGTTGTATGTTTGATGTGCTATTTGCTATATCGAATGAAACTGGGTTTTTTGTTTGCAAGGAAGAATATGACTTTTTTTTAACGGTAGTACTATTTAATAGGTAGCTGTGAACAGTAGACCTATACTCTGGGTTTAATCCAGGATGGTGCTATTTATGATAAAAACTATATGCTTCAACATTGATTCCTCCAGTGATCAGTATTTCTCATTTGTCCGTTCCAAAATAATATATGCTTGAATTTGTGAAGCCTTAGATGAGTTGGTCTTGACTTTCTTAGTTCCATGGAATATTCTTACAATAAGAAACCTATGAGCACTTATATTTGCTAGGTCAACAGACACTGGAGTGTTGCCACCAGTATTTCAAACTAGGATAAATATATATATATATATAATTTTCCCAGCATCATACCTGCTTTCATTGTTCGGTTCCAATTTGTCAGTTGGTTCAGTTGCTTTCCCAAAACACTCATGGAGTTATGCAGTGCTTAACTGGCGCTAGCACGAATGTTAATGCAGCAAATATTGGGGATTTCTTGGTTTGGAGACGACCTCTTCAATTTCTTGGGCATGGAACAAGAAGTTTACCGAATACAAAAACCTGTTCAAAACGGTTTTCTTTGCTTCTCATCTTTTAGGAGCACCAAATGTGTCATTCTGTATAAGATCTTGACATACATATCTCTAGTACCGGGTTTATCTCCTTTTTATGGTATGTATATCTGAACTGGAGTAGGTGATCATATTTGCCTCTTTAACATGCTATTTGGCTATTCTCGTCAGTAGTTCAGTCACTTGTACAGGAGCACTGATGTATTTTCTAATTGCTACTTGAAATGTAACTTAAAAAAATAATAATAATAGAACAATGTTTTGAACGATAGCAACTATCTACTGAGCTTCTGTGGGCCTATGCTCTTAGTTTAATATAGGATGATGCTATTTATGTAAATAATTTATCTGCTTCAACATGTATTTCTCGAATGATCAATAGTTCTCATTTATCCTTTCCGGGACAACATACGCATGAAGTTGTGAAGCCTTAGCTGGGTTGGCCTGTCTCTTCTTTGTTCCATGAAATATTGTTACAAGAAGAAACTCATGCGCACTTCTATTTTGCTAGGGAAAAAAGAATGGAGTCTTGCCACCAATATTTTCAAGCTAGGTGAAATATATAAAATACCAATCTTAACATGATAATGCACACGATGATGTCCTATTTACAAGTCTTAACAGTTCACGCTTCTACAGCAGTGTACCTGCTTTCAGTGTCCCGTTTCAAATTTCTCAGTTGGTTGCTAAGTCTATTTAATTTCACAATGGAACGCGGAAAGCAGTGTGCCCACACGAAACACTTATGCAGTGTGTATTTAATTAGCTATTACACTTCTCTTTCATATTTGGGGGCCTCTGTTCAGGTCCAAACTTTTCTTAATTTGACTTCGACGCAATATGAACCCTGTGTTGCAAGTGTTTCTGGCTGTTAATTCAATTTAGTTTCTCTATTCCCTTCCTCTTGATTATGCAGGGTTAAGCAGGTTGTAGTGGGAACGCTTTCTTTCTTTCTTTACTTCTGTAACCATCAATTGCCTTGAGATAAGTATATCCTGTATTGGGTTAAACTTTGGTAAAAACATTTGTTCCAAGTTTGATTTATCGTATTGTGCATGACTTAATAGAAATTGTATTTACTAGTTGGAACATCGATTCATGACATATACTCCGTATGTTTTGAAGAATCAGTTCAAACTGCTCTTGAGGAGCATCCCGGCTGGACATGGTTCTGTTGTTTATTTAAGAAATTAAGATTCCTAGAAGTTCATTTCTGTTTTTAAGTTGAGTCTCTAATCATCGATTGGCATGGGATAAGTATTCTTGTTTAACTTGGACATGATTAGTGCATGGATTCATGAAGAAGTTATGTTTCCAAGAATCATTTCTGGGTGGGTGGGTGAGTGGGTGCGGGTTGTTCCAAACTGAGTTGGTTCAGTTGCTTTCCCAAAACACTCAGGGAGTTATGCAGTGCTCAGGTGGCACTTGCATAATGTTAATGCACCAAATATTGGGGATTTCTGGGTTTGGAACGACCTCTTCTTGTTGAGCTGAGTAGGTAAACTGCTTTCAGAGTTTAGTTTGGAGGCACGTAACCCTCTTAAGACAGGTGGAATCTGGTCATCTTAAGAGGATCTCTGACTGCCAGCAGCTTATGCACATTACCGTGGAGATAATTGGCCCTTTCTTTCAAGGGAAAACTATCTCCTTGTTCATTCTAGTTTGCAAACAAACCCATCCCTTACGGACTTGGAAAGCAAAATAGGTCCTATTTCCCTCACTTTCTTATGAGCTTCTCTTTTCCTTCTGCTTTGGAAAAATCTATTTTCTGGAGTATTTAAGTTCAGTCAGTAGTGAACTTCTTTCTCATTTTCTTGGGCATTGGAACAAGAAGTTTACCAATTACAGAAACCTGTTCAAAACTGTTCTCTTTGCTTCTCATCTCTTAGAAGCAACAAATGTGTGTCATTCCATATAAGGTCTTGACATTTTATTCTAATACTGGGTTTAACTCTTGTTTATTGTATGCATATCTGAGCTGGAAAGTAAGTGATCATATTTGCCTCTTTAACATGCTGTTTGGCTATTCTCGTCAGTAGTTATGTCATTTGTACAGGAGCACTGATGTATTTTTTAATTGCTATTCTAATATATTTTCCTTTTTGCAAAGAAGAATAGAACTACGTTTTGAACAATAGCACTATATTTTGACCTTCTGTGGTCCTATGGTCTTGGTTTGATACAGGCTTGTGCTATTTACGTAAGTAACTTATATGCTCCAACATTGATATCTCAAATGATCAATAGTTCTCATTTATCCATTACACAACAACCTATGCATGAATTTATGAAGCCTTAGCTAAGTTGGGTTTTCTTCTTAGTTCCATGGAGTATTGTTTCAACAAGAAACTCATGCACATTTTCAAACTAGGAGAAATATATACAATACAAATCTTAACTTGATAATGCACACAATGATAGACGCGGACATTTGGCACATGGAGACACGCGAGGAGGGAATTTGGACGGCTGTGAGGGCTTCGCGATCTGTGGACAAAATATGTCCCTCTGAAAGGGCGTGAACCTTGTAAACCGCCTTATGGTGGCACCTGTTCCAGGGTATAAATACTCTTATTAGTCAATGAAATCAACACTTCATTCTCTCATTCTTTCGGTTTCCAAACACTTATGTTTCTAAATGCTTGATTTTTTAGGTGAAGGTTTTTTCAGCTTGGTGGGAGCCAACATATATAGCCTGTAATTTCATGTTTTCTTTTTCCTATGAAGATTGTACTATTCTACATTTTCCTCTATATTTTTGTTAGTTTCACTTTTAACTTTCAGTTTGTTCAGCGATACTATCTTAGCTATTATAACATGCATGGTTTTTTTTTCACACATATTTTCTCAAATTGTATGCACCTTTTCTTCGGTCGATCAACTTACTATCCTCCCGTTCAAGTGGGATGCTCATAAGATTCCCTCCAACCATTCTTGAGCGCTCCCTCCATTCAGTTCAAAAGAGCCAAGTATATCTTCAAGTATATAAAAAGGAGAACCCCTCATGTCCAAATGTTATCGGTGATGAAGATTCCCACCTTGACAACTGAAATTTATTTAATACATATTATCCTTATATCCAATAACTTTTGTGTGATACCATAATACTGAAATGAAATATATCATATGTATGTCGCGTTTGATTTCTCATACTTTTAATGCATCAATACATTCGTCATCAATGCAACTCAATAAAATCTAAATTTAATGCAGCAAATACCGGCAACAGGATATTTTTCTAGTTCTTCTAAGTTCTAATAGTATACTCCTGCATGATTCGAAAAAAAGATCAATAACGTGTAGGGGTACCAGGTTTGCTGGGATCCTACTGGGCTGTGCTAAACAAAATTTATACTCCCACTGGTCCGGAATTAGTGTCAGTGGTTCTGTACAGATTTTCGCATATTAGGGTATATGGTACCCAGGTTCTCCGATGCATTTTCGACTAGGATAGTATGACCCGGCTTTTGGCTTTAGGGTATAGTGAACCTTGCCAGTCGGACGTGAAGGTAGGCAATTTGTCTTGTGGGAATTCCCAATCCCTTGCTAAACCACCACCACCACCACCACCACCACCCCCCCCCCCCCCCAGGGGATCGATCTGTGGGACTCACAAACCAATCGGAGGATCCCCCGAACTCCCATTCCCCCTACGTTCAATCCCCCCCCACCACCAAACAGGCTGCAAATCTTTTCCTCCCTCGCTCCGCCCCCTCCGCGGCCGCCATGGACGAGGAGATTCGGTCACGAGATTCTTTGGATGAGATTCGAGCTCGCTGCGGCCTGCCGCATCACCGACCTACTCCTCCGCCACCTCGTGTCCATCGGCGACCCCGGCGACTACGACCACGTCTTCACCGCCGTGAATGAGCGCCGCGAACACTGCCACCGCATCATAAACGCTGTCGAATTATCCACCGTCGACTCCATTGAGTGCGCGCTCAACCAGGTGCTTTTGCGCCATCTCAGCCGGATCTCGCCGCCTCATCCTCTCCAGCGTGGAGCTCTCGTCCCGCTGTCCCCATCACCGCGCTTCCCCACGCCGCCTCATCCTCTCCAGCATGGACCTCTCGCCCCGCCGCCTCATCCTCTCCAACATGGAGCTTTTGCCCCGCCGTCCCCATCCCCGCGCCGCCCCACGCCGCCTCAGCCTCTGCAGCATAGAGGTTTCGTCCCGCCGTCCCCATCCCCG
This sequence comes from Poa pratensis, assembly GCA_947311845.1. NCBI lineage: Eukaryota > Viridiplantae > Streptophyta > Magnoliopsida > Poales > Poaceae > Poa > Poa pratensis. The sequence goes on along the minus strand of CAMZMU010000063.1, from coordinate 60,132,860 downwards.
CGCCGGCCCTCCTCCTGCTTCACGCCTTGCGACAATCGCCACGGCGGCAACGGTCGCCCCGATCCGTCGCGACCAGGCGGCAATGTCGTCGCATCTGCTCCTATGGTGTATACCACGAGCGAAATCGTAGATGGCAAGCCGGTATGTTAGAATTTCAGTTTCCTATACAATGCAAATCCTCTCGACTCTGAATTTTGAGGCAAAACACTACATGATGTATACCCTTTTAGGTCAATACTGTCGAAGGTCTCACCGTCTATCAAGGGTTAATACATCTGACTCAAGCGGAGGAGATTGTTGCATTTGCTAATGAAAAAAAGCATCTTTTTCGTCGAGCAGGGTTGACAGGTATTTTGTGGCCTATGATAAATTTTTTGTACTACAAGCGTGTCTATATGTTCAGTTAGATCATATAATCCATAGTCGTGCATACGGGGAAGAAATAACCAGATTATGTAGCACAATGGGTTCAGAGTATGCCCCTGTTCATCTGGTGAAGCTAAAAAGTCCCCAAATTTGTTACATGACAATGTTATTAGGTGTTAGGCTATCAATACGGTACTGTCTATCTTTTCACCAATCATTTTCACGAAATATCTAGACAGATCAAAGAACAAACTGCTCCAGAGTATGCCTCTGTTCATGTGGTGGAGCTGAAGGACCCCAGATTGACATGAATTTTTTGGAAGGATCTTTTCTCAATAAGTTCTGTATAAAGGTTTTCTGAAACTGTTTCAAGCCTGTCCTAGTGTCGGAAACTCAATATATACTGAAATTTAATCTGTTCGGTTCGGACCAGCATTTAATCTGAAGTAAACCCCTGTTAGGCTTGGACTGCCTTATAGACGCTAACTTATTAACAAGATCAGTTAATATAAGAGGCAAACCATGGCTGGTGTATTGCAGATTGTAATTCACTCACCATAGGAATATTTTGTTAGATCAGTGCATACAATTTTTTATCTGTAACCATGTACAGGTAGATCTGATCAATTGTAACTGCAAAGCAAGGAAACGAAAGCATCTCTTAAATGGATAGACTGAGCGTGGATAGGCATTTTTTGGTCTTGCATGTAGGCGAAACGAACCAATCATCAGGCAGCAAACACAAACAGGAACAGATCCTCAGTCCCACAGTTTTCCCCATCCCCAGCCACCCAACCCTGCATGAACCATCCCCCCACAGAATCATCCCGATCCACAGCCACCCAACTCTACTCCAACAATTGAAACACCGCCACAATACACCCCATAGCAGCAAGGCATCAACCGCAGGCATACACCAAGCATTTTAATCTGAATCGAACCAAAAATAATAATTCTTAATGAGAGGAATACCACAAACCTTCAGCAGGGGAGAAGACCAGCACCCCCAGCCGTCGGTCTCAAGAACGAACCACCACCGAGCCGCCGCCCTTAGGAGCCGACCACCCCTGAGCCGCCGCCAGCACCCCTGTACAGCCACCTTCGGTGATAGACCCAGCCGAACAGCCGCATAGCCCCTCCTCTGACGAACTCCCACCACCGCCTGACGAAAAGAAACAGAGAGAAGAGAACCTACTATCCCAGACCCTTTACCTTGTCACCCACAGCTGTAGCACAAACCGACCAGGACGCATGCGACAAGGCACCCCCTAACAGCAGCGAACGAGCCTACCCACAGCAGATGAGCCTCACTGGGTAAAAAACCACGTGAACGCACAAGTGCACAGCGTTTCTTCCGTCACTACAGATTGGAAAAGATGTGCTTATTCGCAGGGAGTGTTTGAATGTGTGTGCCAGTGTAGTTGTGTACACTTACGGTGTATTGACTAGCTGAACTCTTAAGGAAAATGTTATAGCTTAGCGGATAACTTTGGGTTCTTTAGAGATAAGGGTATGTTGCATTGAATTTTGCAATACAAGTGTTAGTTGTCCATTTGGCTCTTGTTGGTATTTTTCATCTATGCAAATAGATAATGTTCTTGTTTTTAATTATACAATTCTATTGGACCTTAACGTTATTTTTTACCTGGTGAAAAAGTTGGACAGACTGTTATACTTAATAAAAGGCCCCTAAGATGCCATGGGAGTTTGTCAATTCAGCTGGGAGCTCCTATTGTTGAAGGCCCTCTTCAAGATGGAAATAAAAGAGGTTTGTCAAGCTCTTACCACTGAAGCTGATGCTATGATTCGCATGTTTTGATAAATCTTATTGTGATTTTAAATGTGAGTTCAGAGACAAGGGTGGAGTCTGTTCCTGGTTTGCTGCAAGACCTATTTTATCGCTTATTTCAGCAGGGAATTGTACCTTCTAAGCCAGACTATTGTGTTATAGACTTTTTTGTTGAGGTAACTTGAACTTATGTAGACTTTTGGTGTTGAAAGTTTATTCTTGTGAAAGTGGATAATCACTTAAACTAGATTCTAAAGATGGCTAAACGATTTTTTCCAGGGGAATATTCCCTTCCCCATCAACCTCCTCCTTGGTATGGTAGGCCTCTTTACACTCTCTGCCTGACAGAGTGTGACATGGTGTTTGGCGGAGTTATCACAGGAGAACGAGGTGATGCCAGAGGTGCTTTAAAGCTCTCTCTTTCTATAGGGTATGCCTTTCCCGATAACATTTTCTGTTATTTGTAGTAAATTTAATATTGGTAACCGTGCTGACTACACTTTCTAAATAATTTGCTCTAAATTCCAGGTCTCTTGTAGTGTTGCAAGGCAGAAGTGCCGATGTAGCCCAAAGGTGTATTCCTACTTCTTGTAAGCAGCGTATATTACTCACGTTTGGAAATTCGGTGTCAAGAAAATTTCCAGAACCAACTGCTGGACCTCATCACATCCCTCTGTCAGATGAGACGCACCTACTTTCAGTAGCACCTGCTTCGGTTGCCTGGAGCTCTTTCCCGGCCTAGAATGGCCTTGCCACTTGTGAGGAGCCGCTGCAGCCATACCTTTCCCAGCAGCTGTTCCATTGTACAAAGAAACAGAAACTTGAGCGGGGGGGGGGGGGGGGGGGGGGGGGGGGGGGGGGGGGGGGGGGGGGGGGGGGGGGGGGGGGGGGGGACTTCATTGAGCTCGACCAAGGCCTTGGCTAGCAACTCATCATTGTCATGCATCTCGAAGTCGTGTTGTCTAAAAGTCCATACACCGTTGTAGTTGGCTCCGTAGCGAAATTTGAAATATCTTGCTGCATTAACTTATCACCTGCTATGATTATGGGAATGGTCGTTTATGTGGTGCGTGTTCTGCTGCATATGCATACTGCATGACTTTTATGTTTTAGCCGAGAGCTGGTACGAAGTGAAAAATTTCCTGGTAGATGGATGTCTACATCTTAGATTTTTGTGTCTTCAATCTTGTTATACACTTTGTAACCGATTCGTTTCCAAATTTAAACCATGGGTGCAGTCTGCTGGTTTCTCTAATTAGCCATACCAGGTGGTGAGGTGTGAAGGGGAGGCTTGTCCCAATGATTATTGATTGCTTACAGGAACAGTCACCCTACATCCATGGAGCACTCCTTTAACAAAGTCATGGAACCTGCACTTTTGACATCGCTGGCCATCCTTTCTTCTCAGCATCAATACTAGACGAGCCCGAATTTGTATACAGATAGTTCTCACGATTCAGCTTCGTATTCACCTACGCTGACCTGACCATGAAAATGCATCTTCTGTCATAGTTCCAGGCCTAGAAGTCATGTTGTGGGTGTGTACAGAGTGGGATGCCCATGATCACCAATGCATCCGTTGGCAAGAAGTAATCTTGAATCACAGAAATTCAATATAACTCCCGAGGCCCGAGCCCCAATTTGTATCGCTTGTGCGTTTAGGCTGACCTGGATTTTTTTTTTAAAGGGTAGCTACAGATAGGACACTGTCCATAGTGGGCCTCGAGATTCTGACTGGGTTGTATGCGAGCGATACTTGTTGCTGAACGGAGCAGAGCACGGGGTGGCTCGTCATGGGCTTCGTACTCATGCAACCTGGTCTTGAAGGCTGGAACACATTGTCAAACAAGGCATGGGCCGCAGTTATTGCTGCCTGCTAGCCTGCAGAGAAACAAGTAGATTACCATTTGCCTTCAATACAGCATCTGTTTTTTTTCGGATGATAGCCTACTGTTCGTCAAAGCGAGTGAGGAGGGAGCACAGGAAACCATGGCTCTTTTGGACAAATATTGCTCAGCTTCTGGACAAAGAGTGAATTTAGACAAGTCATCAATCTTCTTTAACAAGGGCTGTCCAGAGGTGATACGACAATCTGTCAAGGATATTCTCGAGGTCCCAAATGAAACTTTAAACGAGAAGTATCTTGGCATGCCCTCAGATGTGGGCCGATCCTTGAATGGTGCATTCAAGTTCTTGAGAGACCGAATTTGGACAAGAATCCAGGGATGGATAGAGCAGATCCTCTCGGCTGGGGGGAAGGATGTCCTTATAAAATTGGTGGTACAAGCTATTCCGACGTTCTCTATGTCATGCTTTAAACTTCCAAGAGGTTTGTGCTTACAAATCAACTCTTTGATTCGGAATTTTTGGTGGGGAAGCAAGAATGGCAAAAGAAAGACACATTGGGTCTCTGGGAGATTATGTGCTCACCAAAAGTTGACGGTGGGTTGGGGTTCAGAGATATTGAGAGCAAACATGGAGCTTATTACAAAACCCAAACACTTTGAGTGCAAGGATATTGAGAGCAGTTTACTTCCCCACAACTGACCTACTTGAGGCTACATTGGGTGCACACCCGTCGCAAGTTTGGAGGTCGTTGCTGGAAGGTCGTGATGCTATGAAGCAGGGTCTCATTCGCCGGATAGGTGTACTGGGGAAAACACACACGCGTGGAATCAGAACTGGATCCCTAGAGATCACCTGCTCCGACCGGTTGCCTGTACCAAGGCTGACCCTCCTATTACTGTAAGCTCCTTCATCAATTCTGACTCGGTGACTTGGAATATAGAAGCCCTCAACAATTACTTTCTTCCCATGGATATCGAGCACATTTGCAAGATTCCCTTGAGCACGAGGAGGCAAGAGGACACGTGGTCTTGGCACTATGACAGGTCTGGTATCCTCTCGGTAAGATCAGTATATCGCATGTTGGCGAGAACGAGGAAGAGAAGGAGGATTGGCTGGAGGGTCGCCCAGCAGCCTCGAATACAGCTTCCGAAGAGAGAAATTGGACAAAGCTGTGGAAAATTCAGGTCCCTTCTAAATTACGGGTTTTCCTATGGAGACTTGCTCGACAATCGCTTCCCACCGGCGATGTCAGGCATCACCGTCACATGGCGGAGACTAGTGTGTGCTCGGTGTGCGGTGCTGAAGATTCGTGGTGCCACTCTCTCTTGGAGTGCAACATGTCCCAGAGCGTGTGGGCTTTGGTGAACGACGAGATTACACAGCATATGTGGTTAACTACAGAACCATCTGCCAAACAGTGGCTGTTTGGGATGATGGATTCACTCTCTCACGAGGAGTTCGTTGAGATGGTCGTGACGATGTGGGCTATATGGTATGCAAGGAGACGCCTAATCCACGAAGGCGATCAACAAAGCCCATTGTCTACCTTCTTGTCTGTCAGAAGGTTCTAGATGATCTAGCTCTGGCGCCCAAAAAACCTCCTGGATGGCACATGAAACAGGCGCCGAGCGGAGTTCAGAACTGGATAGCTCCACCCCTGGGTTTTTCAAAAATAAATGTTGATGCTGCCACAACGAAAACAGGAGGGGGAGGAGCTATAGCTGTTGTCTGCAGAAGTGTTGATGGGCCTCTGCCCTAACGGTGGATGGCGGCCTATCCCCAGCTGCATTGGAAGCGCTAGCATGCCGGGAGGCCTTAGCCTTGGCTCAGGACCTCAGATTACACCAGATCTGCATTGCATCGGATTGCCTTGAGGTGATCAACAACTTGAAGCGGCCTTACTAAGGTGAGTATGGCATGCTGATTGCAGAGATCAAGACGACGGTGTCTCTGTTTGAGACGACGGACTTCAGACACGAAAACAGGAGCTCAAATGGCGAGGCTCATCGTCTGGCTCGGAGTTCTGTTAATCAGGGTTCTGGCCGCCGCCTGTGGCTCCTGAACCCTCCAGATGGTTTATGTATCCCTAGAAAAGTTATAATTAATCAATAAAGGGTAGGTGGATTCTCAAAAAAAAAACGGTTTTTTTAGATACTTTTGGTTTAATCTAGGATATTGCTATTTCTGCTTCAACAGTAATTCCTCAAGTGGTCAGTAGTTGTGATTTATCCATTCCAGAATAATATACGCTTGAAGTTGTGAAGCCTTACCCGGAGTTAGTTTGTCTTTCTTAGTTCCATGGAACATCATTACAACTTTACAAGAAGATATTTATGCGCACTTCTATTTTTCTAGGGCAACGAACACAAGTGTCTTGCCACCGATATTTTCTAACTAAGAGAAACAAAGTAATTTAACGTGATAATGCGCGCAATAACTGACTTATTTACAGGCCTTAACAATTCATGTTTCTTCACCATTGTACCTGCTTTCAGTATTGGATTAAAATTTCTCAGTTGGTTCAGTTGCTAAGGCTACACAAACAGTCATGCAGTTATGCACTGCTCAAGTGACCCTAACACTAAAGATAATGCACCGTATATTGGTGATTTCTGAGTTAGGAGGACCTTCTCATTATCTTTAGCATTCAACAAGAAGTTCACCAATTACGCAAACCTGTAGACAATGGTTCTCTTTGTTTCTCATCTCCTTGGAGCAACAAATGTGTTATTCCATATAAGGTCTTGACATCCATATTTGTAGTACTGGGTTTATCTCCTTTTTATTGTATGTATATCTGAACTGGAAAGTTGGTGATCATATTTGCCTCTTTATCATGCTGTTTGGCTATTCTCGTCAGTAGTTGTGTCACTTGTACAGGAAAACTGATGTAGCACTATGCATTGACATACTAATCAGCCTTGGTCAGTTGATCTTGTGGAATTTGCTCTGTGTCTGTTGGAAGACTTTTGGCATCTAACTAAATGCGACATGACATGTCTGGTGAAACTTAACATGGGGGGTTAGACTGGTTGCTTTTAATGTATAGATGACCCATATGAAACTCTCTTATGCACAATGTCTATTTTTTCTTTTTTTTTGAGGGAATGTCTATTTAATTTAGCCATTAGACCTCCCTTTCATATTTGGTGGCCTCTGTTCAGGTCCAAACATTTCCTAGTCAGACTTTGACGTAATCTGAACCCGGAATTGTGAGTGTTTCTGGCTGATCAACCCATTTATTTTCTTCTTTCCTTCTCGATCGTGCAGGGTTAAGCAGGCTGTCGTGCGGGTGCTTTCCAACTAATTGAGTCTAATGACGGACAATGATCTATCAGGATTGGTTGGCTTGAAGGACATCCTTCGCCTGTAAGTTTCCGGCAGCAACTTGCGAGGAGCGGTGTAGTCATGGTGTGGAATGGTTGGCACTCTAGAACCAGAAGCTGTTATTGTTGATCTGAACCTGAAACCAATGACGTGAACACAAGTGATAAATCATTGCAACTGCTAACTACCTGACGACGACTTCATTTCCACCCTAGTTTGTTGCGTTTCTAGTTGGAAAAGGATCGCCTTTGAATGCTGACCAAGAAACGTTGTGAGCTCACGTCCAGGAATTTTCTTTAAAATAGGAATATGAGTACGCACTCCAGTTAGTAGTAATCGAGTTGGAGAATTATATGGACTGAAGTGTTGCAAATATCAGTATTATGCCATATACAGGCACACAAGGTGCGCACATCGTTTTCATTCGACGCCGCAATCAAAGAAGTTATTCATCATTTTCGTGGTTCAGTTCCTCTCGAGCTCGGTCTCATCTGTAACACTTTACGTTTAGCTGACTATACTGTGCTTGCACACTAGCATATGACAGTTGACAGACACCTGTCAGTACCATAGACAATAGTACGTTCCTTCTTGTAATTAAACTATGCAGACAGTGAAAGACGAATCCTGAGACGCCACTGTCAGTACACCCTGGCCTGTCTTCTCGATCAACCTGTGGTGAAAGAGTTTTTTTTTTTTTGATTTTCAACTTGTATTCAAACATTAAGGAAGACAGTACAAATACGCATACAAGAAGAGAAATATGACAAGGATACAGAGCCAGGCACAGCTGCCACACTTACAGAAAGAACCCCCAGCAACAACGAAAACCTAACGAAGTCCTGGAGACCTTCTTCTTCCACCCGACCACGGAGCTCGAACCCAATCCAACGAAGCCGCCGTCGGAGCAGAACACGAGACCTCCATGGTCGCATCACAGAGCAAGACGAGCCCTCGCCAGAAGGCTTTGACGAACCGCATCAGCCACCAGCTCCAAGGAGCTGGATCTGCAGACGGTGAAAGGAAATCGGTCGGGGACGCACCCCGAGCTCCATCTGCTCCGGACCTGGGCCCGACGGCGCTCCGCCTCGAAGGAAGCGGCCAGGTCCCTCACCAGCACAACCCACAGCCCACCAGCTTCAGCCTCACTCCAGCGCCAACCACCGCACCCGCTTCTCCCCTCGCCACCACGGCGGCCGGAGAAAGCGAGACAGAAGACCAGCACCACCCTTCCTCCAAAGCACACCACCCCACAAACCCCTCACCGCCGCAGGAGGACGCGACGGCACGACGACGACGGGGCCGGAGGACAGGGACCCCAAAACTCGCAACCAACGACGTCGCCTCGCCGGCCGCGCGCAGGGGACAGAGCCTCGGAGAATCCGACGGATCCCGAGCACCAAAAGACGTTGGTCCGCACCGGCAGCCCAAAGGACGGCGGCGCAGAGGAGAAGAACCAACGGCACCAAAACCCGCTCCGGCACCGCCTCCACCTCCCAAACGATGCCAGCCGGGACCCTAACTACACTATCTACACCGCCCAGCAGAGAACCGGGGCTTCCCCACCCTCCCGCCGCCGTAGCGGCCGGCGGAGGGGGAGAAAACCCACGGCCTCGCCGGCGGGAACGAAGCGAACTCGGATTCGCCCTCCTTTCTCCCCTCTGCACTGTTCACGAGTGGATAAGGGAGAGACGGGGAGAGACTACCTGTGGTGAAAGAGTTGGCAGAAAGAGTTGCACTACAATCATGCAAGTGACCTGACCTATCTTACGGTCGCAATGCACCATTGTCGTGCTCAACTGAAGCACCATCAAGCAAGCACCCCCCGAAATTTTGCAAGGGAAAGCGAACTGATCCATCTGAAACCTACAAGTCAGCCTGAAGTCGATTGGGGATTTTTCTGGAACTCTCTCACCTTCATTCCTCCACAAAGAGATAAGTACACTATACAATTTACATTTTGGTCCCTGCCAAACTTCTACATTTACTTACAAGTACTACCAACACTCCCCCTCAAGATGGGGCAAATATATTTATGAGCCCCATCTTGCTACATAGTTTTTCAAAAGATACAACACTAACACCCTTTGTTAATACATCTGCAAGTTGATTTTCAGATCTAACAAAGCCAACTTGGAGAAGTCCCTCGTCTAACTTTTCTCTTATGAAATGTCTATCAATTTCGATGTGTTTAGTTCTATCATGTTGGACTGGATTGTGTATTAACTTGATTACAGCCTGGTTATCACAAAAAAGTTGCAGTGGTCCTCCATCAAACAACCTAAGTTCAGATAATAGTATCCTCAACCACATCAATTCACATAATCCCGAAGCCATGGATCTAAACTCTGCTTCAGCAGTAGATCGTGCCACCACACTTTGTTTTTTGCTCCTCCAACTAACAAGATTACCACCAACGAAAACACAGTAGCCAGATGTAGACCTTCTATCGTCTAGGCACCCAGCCCAATCAGCATCAGTAAAAGCCTCTATTTTTAAGTGTCCATGATTGGAAAATAGAATTCCTCTTCCCGGACAACTTTTAAGATATCTTAGTATCATGTGCACAACATCTAAATGACTTGATCTCGGGTCATGCATAAATCTGCTCACCAAGCTAACAGCATAGGCAATGTCTGGCCTAGTGTGTGATAAATAAATTAGCCGACCAACTAACCTTTGATATTGATGTTTGTCCACAGGATCACCAGAATCTGCTAGAATGCGATGGTTCTGCTCAATTGGAGTTGTCGCTGGTCTACAATTTAGCATGCCAGTTTCAGCGAGTAAATCAAGTACATATTTTCTTTGCGACAAGTAAATACCTTGTGATCCATATGCAACCTCAATTCCCAGGAAATAATGAAGAAAACCCAGATCCTTAACTTCAAATGACCTGGCCAACATCTTCTTTAGGAATGCTATCCCATCATCATCATTACCTGTGATCACAATATCATCAACATACACAATAAGGATGACAATCTTGCCACTCTGGTACTTAAAGAAAAGGGTGTGATCTGCATTGCTTTGTCGATAACCCATAGAGCATATCTCCTTTCTCAGTCGTCCAAACCATGCTCTAGGTGACTGTTTCAAACCATATAGAGACCTTTTCAGCCTACACACTTTACCCTCTGTTTCTTGTGTACCAAACCCAGGGGGAATCTCCATGTACACTTCTTCCTTTAAATCACCATGTAAGAAAGCATTTTTAACATCCATCTGAAAGAGTTTCCATCTTTTATTTGCAGCTACTGAAATTAGAGTTCTTATTGTATTCATTTTTGCCACTGGGGCAAATGTCTCATCATAGTCCACACCATAGGTTTGACTATATCCCTTTGCCACCAATCTAGCTTTATATCTTTCCACTTTACCATCTGGATTTTGTTTTACGGTAAATACCCATTTACAACCAACAATCTTTTTATTAGGAGGAAGAGTAGTAAGTACCCAAGTATTGTTTTTGTCAAGCGCCTCCATCTCCTCCATCATAGCTTTCCTCCATTCCGGGTATTGTTTTGCTTCCTGCCAGTTACGTGGTATAGGTAAAGTAGAGTCCAGTGCAGCTATGAATGCTTTGTATTGGGGGCCCATAGATGAATATGAAACATAATTAGAGACATCATATTGGGACAGGTTTGATGGTAATTTACCAGCAGTAGTGCGAGACTGTTTTCTTAGAGCTATAGGGAGATCTAAATCACTATGTGGAGGAGAGATTATACCATCACTTGCAGAAGGACTTGAACTTGAGTCATGCAAATCTGGCTGTACTTGGGCTTCAGGATTTTGGCTCAATATAATTTCTTCCTCCCTTTGCACTTGATCATTCTCAGCTCTCTGTCTCCGTGTGTACACCTTAAGGTTTTGTGGCCACCTTGATCTTTTAGTTTGATTCTCTTGCTGCTCCCCCTGAGTGTGATCTTGTTCAGCATTTGATGTATCTTCATCTCTACCATCAGGCTCATTTCATCTCTAGTTGGAATTACTCCAACAATCATCTTCTGTGAAGCTGCATCATTGTCTTCTCCTCTCTCATCTTCCCCTGTCCTCAAGGCTCCATCTGAGCTATCATCATTGAACAAATCAGGGAACACATCAGTCAAGTCAGTTGGTTCCCCATAAAAGGGTGCATTCTCTCTAAAAGTAACATCCATGCTGATAAACATTCTCCTCTCTGACGGACACCAGCATTTATACCCCTTTTGCTTACCAGAATACCCAACAAATACACACTTTAAAGCCCTTGGGTCCAACTTACCCATAGACGGCCTATGATCTCTCACAAAGCATATACACCCAAACACTTTTGGTGGAACCACATAAGTTGTTTTACCAGTTAAACATTCTATAGGTGTTTTATCACCAAGTACTCTTGTGGGCATCCTATTGATCAAATATGCAGCAGTCATCACAGCTTCACCCCATAGGAATTTGGGAACATTCATTTCCATCATTAAACAACGAGTAACTTCTAATAAATGTCTGTTCTTTCGTTCAGCTAGACCATTCTGTTCAGAAGCACCTGGACAAGTAGTTTGATGAATAATACCAAAACTTGACAAATATTCATCAAAGAGCTTGTTCACATATTCTGTGCCATTATCAGTGCGAAAGATCTGCAGCTGAGCATTGTATTGATTCATAACCAAATTATGAAAGTCTCTAAAGCATTCAAAAACATCATTTTTGTTCCTTAAGACATATAACCAGGTTGTTCTGGTGCAGCAGTCAATGAAAGTCACAAAATAACGATACCCATTAATCGACACAACTCCACTAGGACCCCAAACATCAGAATGTATAGTTTGGAATGGTTTTGCACTTCTATTATCAGACAACAGGTAGGAGCTTCTAATATGTTTGCCAAATTCACAGGCATCACACACTAACTTCCCCTTATCAACCTTGCCATAAAGGCTAGGATACAGCTGACCCAACTTCATAAAAGGTATATGCCCTAATCGACGATGAAGTATGAGAAACTCATCTGTAGGGGACATTGACAAGGTAGCAGCCACTGCAGTTGACATGCAACCATTTAAGTAATATAAACCTTCACATATAGTGCCTGTCCCCAATATCTTTCCAGTTCCAAGTTCCTGAAATATACATCCATAAGGGAGAAATATGACTGCACAATTTAGCTCATTAGTTATACAACCAACGGACATGAGATTAATAGGGAATGAAGGAACATGCATCACTGATGAAAGAATCATGTGTGGAGTACACTTAACATCTCCTGTCCCCTTAACACTTTGGATGGAACCATCAGCAAGTTTGACATGTTGATTTGCACAGTCAAGAGTATAATTGTAGAAGTCTTTATAAGAGCCAGCCATATGTCTAGATGCACCAGAATCTATTAGCCATTGCGTATCAGCATCAAAGCAACTTGGATTCTCAATTTTAGAGATGTTACCATTACCACAGGGGTTAGCAGATGTAGCACCTATTTTATCAGTTGACTTATCCTCCATGATTCCTTCCTTAAACTTGAGCCATTTTTCTAGCTCAACTGCAGTCATCTGGACTGTAATAGCATGAGATTTTCCACCATTTTCAGCTATCCTCACTCCAGTAGCACCGACAGGGCGTGCAACCCTACACCAGTTACAGAATTTACGAAATGCAAAATTCACATTTTTGCAGCCTGGGTTTGGACATGGCCAATCCCCATCTCGTCGCCAAGACTTCTCAGTACCAATACCAACAGCACATCTTCTGTCATACCACTTCTGCCATCGCCCAGGTTGATTGCATCCAAAGTAACTGTCATTTTTTAGGTTCATTCCAAACCTTGAATTCTCCCCCTGCTTACCAATACTATCAAACTGAGTCCAGTACCTTGCAGTCATAGCTCCGAAGCCCCAGCAAATACTTGGCACTGATCAAATACCAACTCACCGGCGTTACCTTCTAATACTGTCACCTCGTACTCTTCTTTCGCAGATCACTTGAGCAACAACAGTGAACAATCAGGTTCAGAATTGGTAGCACACCAAACGAACTGAATCCTCTACCCTGTTCTGCAAGCCTGCCCGTAGACGTTCTTCTCCAGAGAGCTGCCGCACGATTATGCAAAACCCAAACTGCTCCTCTACTTCAGTACAGCCTACTCCTAGCTGCACTTATCCTCCTCGATCCCTCTAGACTTTTCCTTGTCACACACACGCTGCTGGTCGCCGCCACCGAAGCCTCTGATTCCCACCACCAGACCAAGCTTCCTGCAGCACACCTCGTCCCACTTCTGCTCACGACCAGCAACCCCTGCTCCTTCTCTTCACCCGCGCCTCCGCGCACCGTCCAGCTCCCCCTGCGTCCTTCACCCCCCCCCCCCCCCCCCCCCCCCCCCCCCCCCCCCGCGTCGCCGCTCACGCGTCCGCCTCGTGCTCTGATACCATGAAGTCGATTGGGGATTTTTCTGGAACTCTCTCTGACCTTCATTCCTCCACAAAGAGATAAGTACACTATACAATTTACATTTTGGTCCCTGCCAAACTTCTACATTTACTTACAAGTACTACCAACACAGCCCTTTGCTGTTCCGTCCACGCCTCACACCCCATGTACCGTGCTCATCGCCACGCTTTTGATGCTCACCGCAGTTAGGTTGCTCATGCAGATGGTTTCCATGCCACCCTTGATGATGAGTTAATCGCCTATTTAAGAGAACAGTATTACTATGACCTCACATCTGCATTGGTAACCACTGGTAGTAACACTGTAACTTCGCAGAGTGACGGACAGTGTCGCGCACGGTAGCTGCGACAGCCAGCATGAAGACGTCCTGCTTCCTGGTGGTGCTCCTGCTCGCCGTCGCCACGGGGAGCAGGCTCTCGCTCGCCGCCCGCGAGGCCAGCAGCGGCCGCAGCCTGGGACGCGAGCTCGGCGAGTTCTTCGCCAAGGCCGCGGCTTCCTCACCTCGGCGGGCCGCGCGGGCGCGGGCGGGTGGCACTCCGCCGCCGCGGCGAGGACGACGGACGTGGACGCCGCCTCGGCGAACTCCCTGATGAGGCATCATGGACATGGAGGCGGCCATGGCGGCAAGGCGGGCCGCGGAAGCCGCTGAAGAAGGCGTCGGTGAACTGCATCCCGGCCGACATGTGCCGGAGGAAGAAGGTGCTGTGCGGGAAGCGGTGCTACAGGACGTCTTCGTCGCACGCCGGCGTCGACCATATCCCCTCCAACCGTGCGTCGTCCGGTGCAAGAAGTGCGTGCCCACCTGCTAGATCAATGCCCGGCCGTGGATGCATGCACCGGTTCATGCATAGTTGCTCCTTCTCCTGCATGCAGGGGTTCCGTGTCGTGTCGTCGTGATCGATCCATGTTAGCTTCCTTTGCTTTCTGTTTGGTTCATTCATGCATCCGTTGAATAAACAGGCAAGACTCCTGCCCTCATGCATGCAGTATCTGTAGCGGATGGATTCTTAAAAAACGTAGTCCTACACTCCTACTGTTGTTTTCAAAGTTTGACAAGTTGATATACTATACCAAATAAACATACAAGTACTTGAATGTACGTAGGTTTCATGCACGTGACAATGGCACAATTTGAGGTAGAGAAATGAAGCCGTCAACTGCAAATGTTCCGAGACGCAAAAGCCATGTGTTCTTACTTCTTAGGGCATGGTACGTGTTAGCTTACCGCTTCCTACCTGACGAACTGACGACTGTAGGGAGGGAGACTCGGACGAAGGAACCAAACTGTTGCACGAATTGTCACATACGAATCTTCCATAGATTGAGCCAGCGGATCAGGTCTTTAAAAGTGATGCAGTCACCTCAG
This sequence comes from Poa pratensis, assembly GCA_947311845.1. Taxonomy (NCBI): domain Eukaryota; kingdom Viridiplantae; phylum Streptophyta; class Magnoliopsida; order Poales; family Poaceae; genus Poa; species Poa pratensis. Next base: position 60,117,732 of record CAMZMU010000063.1, on the reverse strand, counting down.
TGCCTCGCTGTCGACGAGTACGTCGTCTTTGACTGACAAGAAATACGGCTAAATACAGCATACACATATCGAATTTAAGGTTTAAATTTCGATTGTCTGATATATAATGACCCTCTTAGCCATCCAACCACAAACGCAATGTGCTCATGCCGTTGTCCGTTGTAGGGCATGGTAAGTGCTAGCTTTTCGCTTCATAGGTGACGACGGACGACTGAAGGTGAGGACGAGCCGAACGAATTGGAGAGAACTGTTGTAACTAATCGTCACGTGTCATGGATGGTGGTGCCTGTACAATACGACCTCATTCCAGTTCGACCGATCTAGCCATCTTAGCGCCGTTTTCCTCGCTCGATACGGTAGCCTGTGTGCCCATGATTCATCAACATGTAATGTAAACGCTTCTGGTGCCAAGACAAAAGGCCTTTTGCTGTTATTACCGCCGTTGTAGTGTTGTACTCCACGTATCCGTTTTGCGTTGAGGGTCAAAAAAAAAAAAGTCCTTTTGCTTCCAGGTGGCGTGCAGGCAGCCTGAGTCAATCGCTGCGTTAATACTGGTAACTCCGCACGCATCATGAATTTTTTCCCTCTTTCGTCGCGGAATCCCGGCTTGATCGATCCACGATGAGATCCTCCACGTGAACGTCCCTACCGAACCTCCACACCGCTCCCGCTCGCGGCTCGCCCGGACGTTCCAACTTCCAACCATGAACAACCGAAATATTTATCGCTGGCGCGTTCATCCCGGACGGCTTATATGCATTTTTCTTTCTGCGAATTATATGCATGTGTTTTACGGATATTCACAACGGTAGTAGGTGAAGATGCACCTACTACCAAAAAACATTTTTCAAAATGTAAAAAAATTCAAAATAAAAATTTCGCATATAGTTCAAGCGTATTATGTTAGCACGAAAAGTTACGGGAAGAAAAAATATTTTTTGCAACCTGTGCAAAAAAGAAAAATTCGGACGCACGAAAATGTCTTTATACGTGTCAATTTTTGTCTTTTTGTACAGCTCACACAAAATGTTTTTCACCATGCCATTTTTTGTGCTAACACATAATGTTCTAATGTACATCCGGATTTTTTTCTGAATTTTTTTGACATTTTGAAAAAAAACTAATTTTTTTTACATAATGGGTACATCTAGACCCTAGAGTCAAATCGCCGCCTCCTGTGTTCTACTGCTTTTGGCGATCACTACACACTCAGAGGAGGCCTCATATCCCATATACGTCACGTCAAGGCAAACAAAACAGTCACCCAACCACCTTCGCCAAACTCGGACCAAACGTCCAGGATGTACGACAACTCTCAAAACCAACCCATATCTAGGGCGAAAAATGCGTCCGCCCAGACACTTTCGGACACGACATTCATGTCGGTTCGGTCACCCCGGACCCACCCCAATTCGCCCAATGCATGTAGCCTTAGGACCCATCGCCCTCTCCCGCCTCCATTTCAATTTTTCCTGCCACACCCCAATCCCTTATCTCTCTAGCCGTCGTAGTGAGAAGAAAGGATGGAGAAGGACGCCTCCGTCGTCCATCTTGTGGAGAAGGGTGCCTCCTCCGTGTATCTTGTGGAGAAGGGCGCCTTCATCGTGCATCTTGTGGAGAAGGGTGCCTTCGTCGTCCATCTTGGGGAGAAGGGCGCATGGTCGACATGAGTCATCATCAAAGCTGAAGCCGAAGACAATCTCACGGAACAAGAGGTGCACCCGACATCAGGTGGAGAAGGAGGAGTAAGGCGGCTTCGGAGATGCAGATCGGCGAGTCCACTTCGAGAGCCACAACCACGCCCTGAACCAAGCGACCCACGCCCAAGCCGACACTAGCACCACCTGTGGCCGTGCCAAGAAGATCGATGTCTGCGATGGGGAAAAAGCGGAGGAGGACAAGGAGGCGCGTGACGTCGCGGCAACCAAGATGTCCGTCACATGGACGGACGTCTTCTCTACCAAAGATGAGACATTGACGCAATTATAGGAGAAGAGAGAAGAGAAGAACCATTGGAGGCACAGAGCATTCTTAATATTGCAAAGATAGAGAATTGAGTTTGATGGTGCGAGGCTTAAGGAAAACATGATTTTTTTTGAACCAAGGACAAAATGGATATGGAGAGAGCAAGGTTTAGATTGGAGAAGGAGTGGAGGCTTGGATATAAATGGACTTGTAAAAGAAAAAAATGAGTGATGCAAACTTTATGGAAGAATCGAGAATCATGTTTCAATGAAGGATTAGTTTTAGTTAACGGTTAATGAACCTGATGTAGATTAGTATTAACTAGTCACTAACCCATGTGAATTGGGTTAGCAATCAGTTAAAAATGAATTAATAGTTTCTAATTAACATTATAAATATAGTTAGACATGTAAAGCCATTTGTTCCTTATGCACATAGAAAAAGGAAGAAATCCCCCCCCCCCCCCCCCCCCCCCCCACGATTTTGTCTAAATTTTTAAGTTATTTTCTGGGAGAAAGTAGTACATGATGCGACTAGTGATCACAAACAAAGAGTGTTGTCGCAATGGAACCAAAGACGATCACCATAGTGTCGGGAGTGTACAGCCCTCCGCGGCCGAACTGGCCACGGCGAGGGCGGACAGCCCCCCGTCGCTGAGATGAGCGTCGAAATCGTGCCTCCGATGGATGAAAGGACAAAGCGTTGAGCACTGAGTGACTTATTATCAGTGTGTATTTTTATATATTGTTTTTGTATCGTTGCTACTCCCTCCGTCCTAATTTGTAAGGCTCAATTTGCAAATCTCTTGAACCAAGGTGCTAATTGATTGGAGGTAAAGTCTTGCATGCATTGGTGGGAGAGGCAACCACCCACTCATAGAGAGAGAATTAAATGCAAATGTGCCTAAGAGGTGGGACAAATTATTTTTGAGATTGTGCCCTACAAACTACTCACTCCGTTCCAAATTACTTGTCATCCATTTGTCTAGAAACTGTGTCTAGATACATCCGTTTCTAGACAAATGGATGACAAGTAATTTGGATCCGTTTCTAGACAAATGGATGACAAGTAATTTGGAACGGAGGGAGTAGGACGGAGTACATGTGATCTTTCTCGGTACGTACATTAGTATCAAGATTGATTAGCAGTTAATGAATTTTAGTACTACTAGTAATTATCATTTAATGAAGGATTAATAGTTTTAGTACCCAGGCAATTTCAGTAAAGCTCTGCAGATGCTCCTCATTGTCTACTAGGTACTCTAGTTTGGTAGTCACCTTAAGATATCATTTCGCTAACCTCTTTCTAAATATCTGTACTGCATATAAAGGAAAGAAAATAAATATGGCTTATTTAATGTTTTTTTACGTAGATAACAATCATCAAATCCGTCAACCTGTAGTTGTAACGAAATTTCATATGAATGCATCATCGGTTCTTCGGATGAAACAAGCATCTCACCTAAAATATGTTCATTATGAAAGGTAGAATTTCGAGTTATCTCGCACTCCTTTGAAAGAAATTTCCATGACTTTAATATAGCTCATGTCCATGAAAAAAAATCGGGAAAAATTGGTTTGGATTTTTAGCAGTAACTAAATGATTAAATGATGCAGAAGCAGTACCGATCGAGTACCGGAACTCCATACCGCTCCTGCTCGCCTAACGTCTTCCACTCACACGTCCATTGATCCCGGCATGTATGTGTAGCATGTGGTTTACGCGTAAATCGCTAGTGGTACCAGTGAGCACGTTATTTGGAGCGGGAAAAAAAATCGAAAGTCGTACTTTATAAATCTAAAATTCTGCGAAATAGTATATAGATTCATGTACGTATGCATCAGGCTTCATCTGAAAATACATTGTATTTTAGACTACATGAAAATGACAAAATTCGGGACAAAATAGGTTTTTTTACCTACTTTATACAGCCACAAATTTTGGTATTTTTTCCGTAGCCCAAAACAAAACGTATTTTACCGGGTATCCCACTCATTTTGCTCCGTATTTGTCCTAAAATGTTTAAAATACACCCTCTGTTGCTAAATATATGATCTTTTAGGTGAGCGCCGTTTTGGCTCCCGGGTGTAGATGCACCCGGTATTTTCAAAAAAAATTCAAAATTTGAAAACTCATCAAAAAAATCTGAAAAAAATCATGCACGTACATGACCATGGTACGCACCCCCGTATTTTTTTTTCGCGCCAAAATGACATCGAACGCGACCTGTACAAAAATGACAAATTTCCTGTCAGAAAATGAGATTCAAATTTTGAATTTCTGACAGGAAATTTGTCATTTTTGTACAGGGCGCGTACGATGTCATTTCGGCGCAAAAAACAATACGGGGGTGCGTACCATGGTCATGTACGTGCATGATTTTTTTCAGATTTTTTTGATGAGTTTTCAAATTTTGAATTTTTTTTGAATATAACGGGTGCATCTACACCGGGTGCCAATACGAATTTCTAATCTTTTAGCTACTTCACATGTTGAATGGATTCAGACCCAAATGAGTATACATAAACATCAAATTTTAATGTTGTCTATATGTATTTTGATACATGCAAATCTGGAAATAAGGTAAACAATCTTATATTTAGGAACAAAGGATTTTTTTTTGAACCAAGGCAAAAGATTTGCCAGTTTCATTAAATAAGAAGAAGAGTTTAAATTTTAGGTACCTAGGACAAACCCTAGGACTTCATAAATGGAGTTCACTAGCTCTCCTGGTATTACATAACTCAAGAACTTGACCCCGGCCAAAGCCCACACCCTCGCCTCATCTTTGATACGCGGAAGTACTACAAAGGCCGACGAGACAATGTGTCTTAAGACCCTATCGTTGCGCCTCTTCCAAATTTCCCACGATATAACCATTATGATGGAGGACATCGCCTTCGTAGCCACCCCACGAGTATTATGAAATAGTTATCCTAATTTGCACTACCCACTTATACTCACTCCCTGTAAAGAGAAAACTGTGTTAAGAGGAGAGAAAAAAAACCTGTTGCAGCGACGATCGGCCGCGAAGTTTGCGTGAACACGGTATCAGCAAAAGAACCAGTAGAGACTTTTTGCTCCTGAGCTCCAGTGCTCCCTTCAATTTAAAAAATTCGAAAATCATATTTATAAGTTTCAAAAAGTTCTGAAAAAATCCGGGTGTAGCCAGTAGTATATCCCATGAACATGCAAAAAATCATCTTAAAAAACTTTGTATTTTGAGCTACACGGAAATGAAAAATTGTGGATTTAAATATGCCTATTTTCTAATCTTTAAGTTTTAACAGATTTTGTTATTTTTGTGTAGCTCATAATATAAAGTATTTCACATTGAAATTTTGCTACACCCGTGATTTTTTTTAAAAATTCACAAATATGATTTTTTTAAGTGGAGGAAGCACTGGAGGTCAGGAGGATAAATACTTTCCGCAACATGCCGAGCTCCCCAAATTTTTGTGGACGGACCGAGGCCTCCACGAAAGTCCGTCCTCTGCTGTTCTCAGCAGTGTTTTTTTTTTGCAGATTTCGTTGCATTGATCCTTCCTCTAACAAACTGTTTCTCTCGCTGAAAGTTCAGTCAAATCGCGTGGCGCCTGGGCAGTATAGTTATGGCGGTCAAGGAGCCTGCGAGACTCATGGAGAATCGACAGGAACCCACAACAAGCACTGTTGAAGATATCTTTCGATATTTTGATAAATCAGCCAATTTATCGCTTCTCGGTATCTGACCGATAAGATAAATCGACCAATTTATCGGCCGTTACGCCGATAAGTCGGCCGATATGCCGATAAACCGGCCGATTTACCCCTTATATTGAATCGACCGATAAGTTTCCGATAAGCGATATCCCCAGCATTGACAACAAGAGAACACATTCAGAAGTGGTGCGGCGGTGTGGTGCAAATTGGCAAACAGCGGGAGAAGAATCCCCACGTGGACGTACATCGGTCGCCGTCGCGCGGTTGGAGCTGCATCTTCTCGTCGGCGAGTGGATTCCGCCCAATTCAGGCAGCGATGATGGTCGAGATGGGTGCCCGAGCGTGTGCAGTTGGGGGGCTCTCGATCATTACGGCCGAAACGCGCTGCACAGATCCCGCCGGGGCTGGCCTCATTACCACCCAGAAATCGACGTCCAAGGGCAATCCCTCCAGCAACGGTGCTTCCGTTGCGTGCGTTGGCACGTCTTGCCCGCGGCGCCAAACTAGTCCCTATACGGAGAACACCGTTGTCCCGTACGAACGCCTGGCTTGGGCCAAACTTTTGACTCACCCGTCTTGTTGGGAGGATGGCAGCTGCTGCCTGCTGGTATGATGATTTTGAGGCCTTTGTTTTGTTCCATCTGCGGTCTTTTTTAGAAACAACAAGGGAGGATGAACAGAGACAGTGATCCTTCTTGGAACCACGGGCTCGGCGCCGCCGCCCACGGCATGGTACGGCCGACTGGCCACGCACGCGCGCGTTCCCTTTGTGGCCACTGGGGGATCGGAACCGGCGGCTAAATTTGAACGGAGTTTCGGCGGCAGCCATGGCCGCGCCGGCGGTGACGCTCTTGCATTCAAGACGTTGTCCAAGGCGAGGCCAACTTGGCTAGGACTAGGAGTAGCTCGCGAGAGTAGAGCAGCTAGGAACGACGAAAGGAGTCAAGCAGCCACTAGCTGGCTAGCCGCCGGTTACCGATGCGTGTGCAGGAGTCCGAGGCAAACTCCGAGGAGCCCTCTAGTCAACCTGCCACTCACCGTAAAACATCTCCGTTTCCCAGTGGCAGATAGTACGTAGCAGTGCCGCCCGGAGTTTAATTCCCCAATTTGACTTTGACATTTGTACCGCGACAGCTACGACTCATCTCTAAACCAATACTATACTATACTTCCTTCGCTCCACAATACTCCCTCCGTTCCGGTAAATAAGGCGTAATTTTCTTGGCTCGGGGATTAAGGAGAATCCAGCGAAGTAAATATTTCCAAAAGTACCCCCATTAAACTATGCGATCTGTTCCGATTCATGGCCAGCATGCAACATGCAAGACCAATAGCAGCCTCGCAATGATTGCTCTTCTCCTAATTTTCTGGTCCTCTATAGGCATGCACCCCCACGGCCAATGGCAGGGCCACTGCTCTCCGGATTTCTCTGGTCGATGTACACAGTTGGCAGGGCTAGTTTTGGAAGAAACCGGATCAATTACACCCTGCGCCTTAAATTTTGGCGAAAATTTGAAAAAATATATACGCCCTGTTCATAGGAACGGAGGGAGTATAAGATATTTTAGGTGGTACACATGTTGTTTAGATTCGGATTAAGAAGAATACATGTGTACACTAAAATATATCTAGATACATACTCTGCTGTATATATGTATGTGCATGTGGGAAATGGCTAAACAATCATATATATATATATATATATAGGAACGGAGGGAGTAGTATTTAACCTGACTGACACTTGGATACAGTGCTCCTCCCAGGATCATGCTGCAACAAAACTGCGAAGCTGAACACAACACACTCCTGCGTGTTTATATTGCATGTCGTAAAGTTCTAGGTCTGGCACATTGAAAGTAGGTTCGTTGCATCGCGTCCCACATGTCCAGAGAGGAGTAGTTAAAGATGGAGTGATTAATTAAAATACTCTGTCAGTTATGGAGATAATGGGCCGGGCCGGGCCGCGGGCAGGCAACAATTAAAGCTGGAGCACCAACAATTAATTGCGCCCGCATCGATCTCCGTCCGTCCGTCCGGTTCTCTCGCTCGCTCTTCATGGTGTTTCGCGCTGTATCGGGCCGTACGCAACGTGTTCTTCTTGACTTCCCTTGCCCGGCCGGTAGTCAACCTACGTACACCTCTACTAGGAAACATGCACGGCTTTGTGTTGTGCAGCCCATGTATGACTCGTGATTTGGCATGCCTTTGCGTTGCGTCCACGGATCACTGTGCAACGGGAATACCGAAATTGGTTATGTATCTGCCACGGCACTTGGAATGCTAAAATCATCATTCACAAGGGTTGAGTCCCACCCTTTTTTTTTGCAATTTTCCACGTATATTCACCACAAGACCACATACAGAGTACATAGTATAAAGACAGTACGAAAAGGAAAATACGTAGAGGAGCCAGAGCTGGAACCGAGCACCGCAGCTACGCCGGCGATGGAGACGAAGAGCAGCAACCTCCTTCTTGCCGATGCCTGGGAAAACTTTGTCCCTTGAAAGACGCCGCCGAGCCTCTCCGCCGCACCACGGCGGAGATCTAGTCGTTGAACAGCCAGGGCAGACGTCCCCCCGGCATCTTCACGCCACTTTACCACGGCCGCCTTCGGATCCGCCGCAGGGAGGAGCTGAGGAGCTCGCCCAGCTCTGGTTTCCCACCCGCCAACATGCATCATGCGTGCATATGGCCCGGTCTGGTGTTGTTTCTACAACGAGGAACTGGACCCCTTCCTCCGTTTACAAGGAACACACTCGAGCTGGACAGCACACATTTTTTATATGCCAATAACGGAATATTCCACGTTCCTAAGAAAGGGTCTAGTCTCTAGTGGACTTTAGAGTTTAGACAACATGGATGCTCTAAAAAAAAAGTTTATTATTCCTTATATATTTGGAATGTTTCAATGAATATTTAGTTTCATAAAATACAAAATGTGCACACTTTTTTCTAATCTTTCTCGTATCACTAAAGTATTTGAAAACATATATTTCCAGTTTCTTATTTTTTGTGTTTTACTTCATATATGGAACGAATTAGCACACGGGCAAAACTGGCGCCATGTCGTTCTAAACGCACTCGGGTTGAAGCAAAAGGTCATATCTAGACGATACAGGGTTCTGCACGGAGTGATCAATCAAGAATACATTGGTGAGTTTCTAGAATTTGGATATGATGGCGATGAAAACCTCAAGGGTCACAACAGTGACGCCACCCATTTGGGGAGATAAGTATGGTGGAATTGTCGCTCGTGCAGTAAATCCATCAACACAAGTCCACTGTTTACATAAGAATAAGTCACCAGAATCCTGACTTTATATTATTGTTCTTCTCCATCTTATTTTCAACCAAGTAATTTCATCTTCATAGTTTATTTTAATATATGTAGTGCATAGAAAACTAACTAGAGAGCAGAGATGGACAAAAGGAGATGGCTAATCAAATTAAGAAACTTCACCGATATGGTGGGTCGTTCCCCAAAGAGCTCCCATATGCGAAAGAGAAAATTTATATCATGACAATAGGTGAGCAACCTACATGATGAGCATGATACAAACTATCATACAAGATATATAAGTAAGCAATACTAGCAACATGTAAGTAAAGGAGCTCAAAAGATAATCACACAATGACGTGAAGATATATCCTAAACTTCACTTCCCAAGGAAAGCTAGTCTATGTTGGAGCGATCTACAGTCACAAGGATCCCCAAATAGACAAGGAAGGCACACTGTAATCTTCTTGTTCCTCCACCAAGGCAGAGTGCCACGATCCACTATGTGTACGGCAGCAACCAAACCTTTACAAATGAGGTTGTAGCTTACTCCACAAACTTAATTGGAGGCTTCCAACAAGATCCTCCATTTTTATCGAAGCTTTTATCGTGCTTATCCTAGTTGTCGGTTTAGTTTATGGATGGTAAAAAGGATTCAACTACTACAATAGTGTATTCCATGGCCTTCTGGAGCTTCTCACCACAGGAGGCAAGCTCCAAGAGGACCACTCCTCAATGAATCAACAAGATAGGACCAAGGGAGTGGGAGATCTCGAAGTTTTGAGCTAAAAAACAATGATGGAAAGAGAATGGAAGCCGTCTCCTCTTCGCGGCAAACATCTGGCACTTGTCCCGAAAATCCAACCATTATGGTGCAGAAATGAACATGCCAGATTATCAGGCAGAGGGATTATCTGGGCAACATCGACACTTGTCCGGGCACACTCAAATGAAAATAAGCTCAGGATCAAGCCACCTCCGGAGCAAGGCTGGGTATTTTCGGACAAATCCGATGGCTGGATTATCCGGGCACGAGCAAGAACATCCGGCTTCCCGAAAGAATTTGGGAAACATCCGGGGCTGACACGGGGACACCCGCAGGGTGCACAACGAAGCCCTGTCAAGATTCACTCCGCCGAACAAGACCCAGTATATCCGAGGCCCGTATTATCCGACTAGCAAAATCCAGCACCACAATGGTTCAACAAGAGATGATTTGTCTCTCTAATGGAAAGGTAGATGGTCAAATATGTCTGTGTACATGATTTGATTTCATCCCTACTTTTATCATTCCCTCTTGATAGAACGGTTGCCATACAATTCAAATAAGAACCGAAAAACGTTGGGTAACACTTCTCCCTTTTCACTTAGAGCGATACTAACCACCTTGTGCATTTTTGAATAAACCTTAAAGCACTTAGGCACATGGTTAGGACATGTTTCTATTTTCACTAGACAATTTAGGTAGGGAAATGTGATGACGTGGAAACACACGTTCGTTCGGACCCAAGAGGAAGGTATGATGTAGTCAGTAGCAAGTTTTCCCTTGAATCTACCAAGGTTTATTGTACCAGTAGGAATTGGGAGAGCTTCAGCATCACCGTTTACGATTACTGACGTGGACCTGCACGCAACACAATCAAATTACTTTACCCCAACGAAACAGGAAGTTTGTCAATCTCCCGGCTTGCTGAATACAAAGAATTAAACGTATGGTGTGGAATATGATAATGGACAAAAAAAGGAACAACGAGGAAACAAGTGTAGAGCGTGGTGAAAACGGTGTTTGTATCAGTATGAAATAAAGGACCGGGGTCCACAGTTCACTAGTGGTGTCTCTCCATAAGACAGATAAACAAGCATACATGTTGGGGTAAACAAATTACAGCTGGACAATTGACAAAGTGCAAACGCATGACAATGCAATATATGAAAATAACATGTTCATTGTTAGATCTATTGGACATTACAACAATATACATAGACTGCTTACTAGCCGCAGCTATGACTAATAATCCACTCCCGAGATAGCTTCGGGTCTCCCGTGAGTATTAAGTTGCAAGCAACAGATTATAGCATTAAGCAAAGTATGTAATGTAAACAAACGCATTAGACTTAACAGCATTACCCTTAAGGTAAGCATCGGTTATTTTATCCCTAGTGGCAACATCACATCTACAGGCTTAGTTGTTTCTGTCAATCAAGCCCAGGCTTCTAGAGGCATGAACTCACTATCTAGCATAAATACCCCCTCTTACAGTCATTAGCATCTACTTGGCCAAAACATCTACTAACAACGGAGAGCATGCAGGAACATAGATAAAACATAATATAGATAGATGAACAAACTTGATCATAACTTCACAATTCATCGATTCCAACAAACACACATATAGCATTACATAAAGATGATCTTGATCATGTTAGGCAGCTCACAAGATCAAACATGATAGCACAAAGTGGAGAGATTACCAACTAGCAACTGCTATGGACCCGTAGTCTCGTGGAGAACTACTCACGCATCACTCCGGAGGCAGGCATGGTGATGTAGAGCCCTCCGGTGACGATTTCCCCTCCGGCAAGGTGTCGGGAAGAACTGCAGAAACCCTCCGAATTAGGGTTGACGATGACGGCGGCGTCAGAACTTTTCGTGGATTTTCGCTCGCGTGTCTAGGGTTCCCAAATAGATGTGATTTATAGGCGAAAGGGCGACGTCGGAGGGCACCCAGGGGGGCAAGCGGGCTAGGGGCGCGGGCCCACCCTTGCCCGAGCCGTGGGCCCGCTTGCCTCCCTCGGCTGGCCTCCGGCTTCTTCCTTCGGTCTGCTGCTTCGTCTCGGTGCAGAATAAATCAGTTAAATTGGCGTTGAATTCCGAGGATGTTTCCAGAATAGAATTTCTGAAACAAAAAGACAGCAGAAAATAAGAACTAGCACTGTGCCATCTTGTTAATAGGTTTGTCCCAGAAAACGCATAAAAATAATATAAAGTGTAAGATAAACACGTGATAATCAATATATAACAGACATGGAACATAAAAAATTATAGATACGTCTTAGACGTATCAAAATGCCCTTTCAGGTTCGACGAAATATTGGTTATCAAGACCAGCATGGGTGCTAGGGCCGGTAACGAATCAAGTCCGCCCATTTTTCAGCCCAAACACAGTCTACAGGGAACCCTTGTCGTAGACAGTAAGCCAATTCAATGCTAATGTGAACCCAGTGAGGGAGAAAATACCTACATGAGAACTTAAAAATGGATTATACATGATCGAGACCATATTTAGAGTGTTGTTTGTCCACCTTTACATGTTCTAGATCATGTAAAAACTAGTGCATTACATGTCAAAAAAACTAGTGTAATGGCGGAAATTCATTTTGGCTCTCAATTGGGGTGGTCTCTTTATTTTTAAAATTTCATAAAATGTTTTCAGGTTTCAAAAAACTGAAAAAAAAAACGATTGTAGTCAATGTTGTATCCTACAAGCATGCACAATCACAATGCCAATTGTTTTCTACACAGAAATGACAAACATTTGCATTTTTTACGTGTGCACTTGTTATTTTTGTCCAACTTAAAATATAAAGTATATCAAATTGAGATTTTACCTGTTTGTGGGATACATCATTAAGAACTTGTAGGATTTTTTTTCATATTGTCAAAATAAAAAAACACCGATCTCAGAGTAAAAAATCTCCACTCGTGTAATGGGCTTTAACTCGTTGGACCGAAAACATAAGAGTTAAGGGGAAAATAAGAGTGTGCCGTAGGTATTTCTTGGTGTATTCCGAATACCGTACGTACATACTCCCCTCCGTTCATAAAAGGATGTCTTAACTTTGTCGAAATGTGTATGTATGTAGAAATATTTTAGTGTGTACATACATGCAAATTTAGAGAAAGTTGAGACAACCTTTTATGAACGGAGGGGGAGTACTTAGTAAGAGATTCCCATCGTTTCACACTCAAATTCGCTTGGTTCCAAGCAAGACCCTACTAATAACAGGAGAGCAGTGTTGGAGTAGGCCATCGGGTCGGCTGTCAGGCAAAGCCCAAAGAAGACAATGGCTGTGAGTTTGTCAACAAGATGGCCTCCCGTAGCTGCTCTCTGATTGCTCCATCCATCCATTAACCCCCAATCCTTCATTATGCATGCATGCTTTCCTCCTTTATAACTCTGGCCTCGCTGCCCCTCACTTCCTATAGCAGCAGCTAGATAGCTAAACGCAAGCCTCTCTTCCCATCGCACCGCACCGCCCGATCTCTCCGGCCTCTCCCTCCGCGGAGAGCTCCGGTGGAGCCATGAGAGGGGGGGAGGAGACGCCGCGGAGGACGGCGGCCGGGCAGGCGATGGTGGAGCTGCAGGCGAACGGGGCGACGGCGACGTCGGCGAGCGGCGCGATGGTGGTGGGGCTGAGCCCGCTGAGCGAGACGCTGTGGCGGGACAGCAAGTCGCTGCCCGGGGGCGCCGGCGCGGCGCTCATCGGCGAGGTGTCGGCGCGGCTGACGTGGAAGGACCTGTCGGTCACCGTGGCGCTGGGCCCCGGCAAGACGCAGACGGTGCTGGACGAGCTGACGGGCTTCGCCGAGCCCGGCTCGCTCACCGCGCTCATGGGCCCGTCCGGGTCCGGCAAGTCCACGCTCCTGGACGCCCTCGCCGGCCGCCTCGCCGCCAACGCCTTCCTCTCCGGCAGCGTCCTCCTCAACGGCCGCAAGGCCAAGCTCTCCTTCGGCGCCGCGGTACGGCTAGCTTACCTACCTCATCGTCGATCTCGCTTCCCTTGCTTCATTCGTCTTATCCGACCACAAGATCACCACTTTTAGGCATTAGACTGTTCCTTTCATCCATCCATATAAGTGTTCATCTGATTAGCTGATCCACCAGGTAGTGTTCATGCCATTTCTGAAGGTACCTTTCACATGCTAGATGCTCACTTCACTCATGCGTAATACGTTTCGAGCAGAACTGCAGAGTTGTACCGTTGCACGCACTGGCCGGCTAATTAAATTTTACACCGACCCACCATCAAAATCCACGGGGTACCCGCGCGATCGACAGGCTCTTGATTCGGCTCGTTTATTTCGCATCTGTCCCAGACGGAGAGAGCTGTACACATGCTAGGCTCCTACGGCAGTGGGATAGCGTGTGGAGTGGTTGGGTGCAGCAGCAGTTAATACGCTCTGGTTTCTGATCCCTTTGCTTCCAGCTTTCAATTCCATGCCGTTCATACAGATCTCGTACGCAACGTTTCTTTTCTCCTTTTTCATTGAAATTTAGAAAATAAAAGGTCCTGCTGCGACCTACTCCAGTTAGTGGCATTAATACAGACAGCTGTAGAGTGTATTCGTTGTGGTGAGATGCTGTTCCGAATTCATGATGCTGGTCTACACTTAGTTTGGGCGATTTTTGTTTGCTTTTACGGTAGATTCGTGTGGTCAGCATGAAGAGAAACACGGGCCCAATGGATATGTATGTACTCCGTATGATTTTGTCATCATAGACGAGTTCCAAGACTACTGCTTTAGATTTCAACGAAACCAACAGAAATACTGCTTTTCGGATCATCACAACATGACCCATCCTTCCTTCTACACTACAGGAGAACATATTTTTAGAGGCACTTTGAAATGCCACTAAAAATCCCCAAAGTGCCTCTAAGTATTTTTAGTGGCACTTTAAAAAGCGTTGCCAATATTCGTGTTGCTAAAAATCATAGAGGCATTTTAAGTAAAATGCCACTAAAAATGAGTATTTTTAGAGGCATTTCCAGATTTGCCTCTATACTTTTTAGGGGCACTGTTTTTCAAATGCCTCTAACTATTTTTAGAGGCATTTTCAGAAATGCCTCTATATTTTTTAGAGGCACTGTTTTTCAACTGCCTCTAACTATTTTTAGAGGCATTTACAGAAATGCCTCTATATTTTTTAGAGGCACTGTTTTTCAAATGCCTCTAATCAATTCCACTGTAAAAAGTACTCCCTCCATTCCAATTTAGAAAGTACTCCCTCCATTCCAATTTAGATGTCCGTTCCAATTTAGATGTCGCGACCGTAGTACACTGTACATTTTGCAAATAAACCCGTCATACATTCATCCCCTTACAAATTTGGCCTGCAACATCAAAACTGAAACTACGAACTTTGTTGTCCACAGTCCGCCGCAATCCGCCAGCGAGCGGAGGCTCGAGCAAGGCTAGCAGACGCCGGGTAGCAAGGCCATCCCCCTCCTATTCCCTCCCGCTCCGGCCTCTCGCCGATGTCGATCTCGCCCTCCACCGCCTCTTCCTCGTCGACCAAGCTGCCGGAGCACCAAAGCTCCTCCGCCGGCCAAGCCTAGCGCTGCCCTCCCCGCTGAGCGCCTCCATCTCGGCCCGCGCATCTGAACCAACAAGCCCAGCAAGCCCAGTTGCCCACGGGAGGGCCCCTGGCCTTGGCAGAGCTGCTGCTCATCCCCGACTCGTCGCGGACGTCCTCGTCGCTGATGATCAGCCCCTCTGCTCCTGCCGGCTGCGCTCCTCTGCTCGAGGCCTCTGCCCCTCTGCTCCCACCGCCGGGCTCTGCCCCTCTGCTGCTTCCCACTAGTGACCGATGAGTTTTGCCCAAGCAAAATCCCTGCAAGTTCAAATCATATGTGTGAAATTTTGAATCCTTGCAAATTCAAATCCCTGCAAGGCACGAGACAATCACAGTAGCTACTCAAATCTTTGAATTGTGTAAACAATCAACTTCTCAACAGATTGTACTGCCTAGAAACTTTCAGGAAAAATTTGGGCAGCGCAAGATAGATTGACAGTCAAAAATTTACTTCAAATTTACTTCAACACGTGTAAGATATGAGTAGGTGAAGTAAGCATGTGCAAGTTAGGAGTAACGAAGCACTGAATTTTGTTCTGAAGCGCACTGAATTGTCAATCCATGCATTTAGTTGGAGTAGTGAATAATGAAATTCAGCCTACACTAAATTACCCTAGCACCAGATTACATTGGGTCATGAAGAAGAGCTGCACCCTCTTACTGCACTGTTAAAAGCAAAAAAAATCTGCGGCTGAAAAAGTTCAGAAATAATAATGCAGATATGTACACTGAACGAGTATGCATCTAGGAAGTGGAACAGATATTGACTCACAAAAGATTATGGTTGAGCTTTATAGCTTTGCATATGTTAACTTAATTACATAAGCTAAGATGGGAAATGGAGAACACTTTGATTAGTACTCCTACTGTACTGTGCACCACATGTCATGTTTTCTGAAATACTCAAATGACCACAAATATAAGCAGAATTCAAAGCACCTCAATCGATGGCAGCGCCTGCAGTGGGCCGCAGGATAGAACATTCAGGCAAACATTATTATTCACCCTAGTTAATCGTGAAACAAATGTAAACAGCTGTTCGACAGATCTTATTTCCATCTTCCAGCGTTCATTTTCAGGGGAAAACATTCAGGCAAACATTATTATTCTGGAGTCCAGTTATCTTTTATCAAGCCTCAAACAACAAGGATAGATGGCCAATTGTCTAAGTCCTACAACAAGGATAGGAAATACAGTATCCAACTAGTCGAGTTGGCTCTGCCCAAAGTGCAATAAGGATAGGAAATACAGTATCCTACCACTAAGTAACTATCTAGATATAGGCAAGTCTGAACCTGTATGGGCAGTGAGACTAAATTGGCATTCAGTACAACTGATTTGAATTAATGTGGCATGCTTTTTTACAATACCAGACTACTTCGTCTTATGAAATGACAACCAACTAAACCAGACTACTTTAATTTTGTTAGAGAACCAATTTCAGGTGTAGAATATGAAGTTGACTATACAAGTGGAGAAAACATTAGCATAAAATGAATGTATATGCACTGAATCTATATTTTTTGTTCTGATTCAGTAAGGAAATCAATGTCACACGAGATGGGTGATTCATCAAGCTTTTAAGTTTCAAGTGCTGTCATTATCATGATAGAACCATGCTAAATTCAACTTGCATGTCACAGTGAGCTAAACTGAAGATCAACAGGAAGAACGCAACAATCATGAACAAGGCAATAATGAATCAATCTAAAGCTATGTTAGATGAGTAGTGAATCAATCAAAAGCTACTCCATCTTGCAAATACGCCAGGGGTGATGCAAGCAAAATTATTGTGTCAAGCAAGCAGTATATTCTTCCTAATCTTGCAAGCAAACAGAATATTTTGCTACCGCAACAACTCCAGCAAGCTTGCTTGCAATAAAAATGAGCTTCTCTTACTACTCGAAATAGCACTGCAGGAAGTCTCAAATGTACTACAGCACATGTTCCAAAGAGAATATATTCAACATATGCCAGTCCACAACGGACAGAGCAACTCCAAGTTTAACTAAGCAGGAGTAAGATGATTTAGATGATCTAGTTGGAGTATTTTCTACAGCCGTTTCATCTCCTTAGTTAATCAAGTTCATTTAGCTTGAGATTTTTCATCATTTAGAGCCTTTTGCATCCTGCAGCCATACAAATTTTGGATAGACAGCAGTAGTTATGGCAACTACTCCAAATACAAATAAACATCAGGAGTATTCAGCTACACCAACTACTCCAAATACAGATAAACATCAGGAGTACACAGGAGCATAGAGGAGATGGATGGTAACAACAGAAGAAGGGGCAACATCAGCAGAGATCGTAGGGAGTAGGGACCTGGCGAGGCGGGTGTAGAAGAGCTCAACGGCAGCAGAAGGCTTGGGATGTCGCCGGAAGCAGCACGTCGGAGCGGTTGGTGGCGACGGCAGCTCAGGGAGGTGGTCGCACCGATGAGGGTGTTCCAGGTGACGGCGTCGCGGTGCGGGATTTGGTCGAACAGCCAGCGTGCGGCGGCGAGGTGGTCGGGGTGCACCGACCGGGAGTAGGCGGCGAGGAGCATGTTCCACGACCCGGACGGTGCTGGGACCGCTTGGCGGGCACCCCGTCGTCGTCCTCGGACGAGCGGGGGATGTCGGCGGCGAGGGCGTGGCCCGTGTAGCACGCGAGGCGGCGCGCGGCCGGGTTGGGGGCGGCGGCGGAGGGCTCGTCCTCGGGCGCGTCGTCCTCGGCGGAGGCCGGGATGGAGGTGTCGTAGCCGGCGAAGCGGTCGGGCCCCGAGGCGCCCCCGCCGTAGAGGTCCTTGTCGAAGGTGACGGAGGAGACGCCCATGGGCGCGCCCGCCGCCAGGGCCTCCTCCAGCTTCCGGCGCTTGTCCTGCGCGCGCGCGAGCTCCGCGTCGATCCATGGCGGCTAGGGTTTCCGCACGGCCCAAACTGGGGGCGCGTGAAGCGACGCTCGGGAGAGAGGATACCAGGAGGAGAGTGGCGGGGATCCGCGGTGGCGGAAGCGGCCGGTGGCGTACGCGGCGGCGGACGGAGACGCAGCAGAGTGTGGAAGCGGCGGCGGGAGGAGAGTGTCGGAGCTCGGAGGTGAGAGGGAGAGTGGGCCGGGGACGTATGAGCCAACCCTAGTTGGGCTGGGCTTTACGACACTCACATGCGCCTGTTCTCAGAAAAAAAAACCTACGCAGCCAGTATCAAATACAAATACATAACCTAGTCGCATGAACAACTTTACGCGATTCAGCCTAGTATGCATTTGCTGCTAACCACGTACTATCATTACCTAAATATATTAAGATGGAGCAAAATCGCGCCCTGGCATTGCTTCACTGTTCTGAGGAACAGTAACGCGCGGTACTGTGCCCCGCTCCAGTACCCGCGTGCATCCGCGCCGTCGATCGACGATCGAACGTCCCAGGCGCGTCAGGGACCTATCTGCGATTTTAAGGAAGCTCGAGGACTACCTTGCGAAAACTTCCGCAGAACTTCCCTTTCTCTTCTCTCTCCTTCTCCGCGCGCGGCCGGCGCTGCCGCCACCGACGTCGCGCCATCCTGCCGCTGGACGTCGTCCCGTTCAGATCGAAGGCTACCCGAGGGACGGCCTCCACCTCCTCTCCAGCATCGCCAAAAGACGCGATCTGGGAAGGTCGGAAACGCCCGCGCCGTTGCCTTTTTCGCCGTGCCCATCCGCCGCCGCCGTGCGTCCATTCGCCGCCTCCCGACCTCGCCTCACCCATCGCCGCCACAATTCGGCTGCCCGCGACGCGCTGCGTCGCCCACGCTAGGCCGCGCCGCCCCTCTCTGCCTCAAACGCCGCCGCTATGGCCGACGTCGCCGCAAGGGGAAGGAGGCACCCATTGCTGACGTAATAGAATGACGTCATCATGGGCCCCACGCGTCAGATTCTCATCCTTTTCAAAATTTGTTTTTAAAATTATTAAACTTCTTACATGCGGGACCCAGCTGTCAAAACTTTAATAATACTTAAGAAAAAAAATGCTAATACTTATTGAAGTCATATCTTTCGATCCGTAATTCAAAATAAGTCAAACAGTATATCAAAATTTGCATAAAAATAAAAGTTTTCCAAACAAATTTGGCATGCATTCCTCTCGATTTTCACTTTTAATTTGTACACACCATAATGGGAAAATCATGTTTTTAAAACTACAATTTAAAATATAATACAACTAACATATCAAAATCTTTAAAATTTAACAAATTTCCAAACCGTTCGCACAAAATTTGCATCACATATATTTTGGCCTGCAATTTTAAAAACAAAACGATAAAATTAATAGTAAAAATGTAATTTCCCGGTTAATTCTTTACGAAAGTAAACTTTTTAAAAGAAACAATCCATACATTTAAAAACTAAGCAACTTTTAACTGTGAACATTTTTTCAAATTTAAATATGACTAACATATCAACATCCAAAAAATTACATGCACCACATTTGAAAAATTCAATTTGCAAAAAAAAAAGATGCTCGAAAATACGCATTCCCTCTAATTATGGAGTTCAAAGACAAAACGAATGTTCCAACTTTTCGTACGAAAAAATACATCAAAAAATAATTTATAACCTTTTACGTAGAAATTTATGAGAATACTAAATCCTTGGCATGTGGGCCCACTTTACTTACACAGTCTCCGAAGAGAAAAAAAAATTCAAAAACAATAATTCAAAATCTTTCCAACAAAAAAATATGACAAAAAATATCAAAATGTCCATACAAATACATGCAAACTACTTACAACAAAATACAAACACTTTTCCACAACAATTTAAGAAATTGCTTAAACCTTGCAGTATAGGCTCACTTTGCTTACACAAATCCCAGAAAAAAAATTGCATAACCAGTAAATTAAAATCTAGCCATCAGAATGACGCAACAAAAAAAAATATCAAAAAATCCAATAAAATACATAATAACTATTTACACCAAGGTACAACCATTTTTGGACATTTCAATTTAACAAATATTTGGAGAAAGCCTAAATAAATTCCTTCTAATTAAATGGAGTTGTAATTAAAAAAATACATACTATATTTCCACTGATTATGAAGCTTAATTGAATATGTCGAACTTCACACATAAACCTACATATTTTTGTACATCTATAATTGATGAAATTTTTAAACTCATCCAAACGACATCTTCCAACAAATATTAACACTTTAAATTGGAAAATTACACCAAAAAAATCAAAGAAACCAGATCTTTTTTCAATATATATTATACATCTAAAAAAACAAAACATTAACACCTACCTAATTTTTTATCCAATAAAAAGAATGGTAACTGTTTATAGGGCAAAAAAAGTTCAAACAAACCAATTTGATAAATACTTCAAGGAAAAAAACAAATGCTCTCCCCCCACTTACATGAAGTTAAATTTATTAAATATTCAAAACATGCATTCCCTCTATTCACAGACTTAAATTGAACATTCCAATTTGATAATTATTTTGATACAATCTAAATTAATTTATTCCAATTATGTAATTCAATTCAACAAATGTGTATTCCCACTACCATAGACTTAAGTTAAATATTAATGTAAGAATATAATTTTAACATTTCAAATCATTAGGCATTTAGATATACTCCACACAACAAATTTCAATGAATTTCAAAAACAAATTTACCTAGTATACACCAAGAAGATTGGTGAATAGATCACATCTAGCAACTGGCGAAGCAAAGTGCAAACCATCAAGCAGCCATGTCAATTAAACTACTGCAGTATTAAAATGAAACGATCGCGTTCGGCCGGAAAGGAGACGTACAATACGACTCCACCCTATTGATAACGATAGAGCATTGGAAGGAAACAAACGTAATGCTTGGGATTTACTACCGTCCATGCAATGACAGTATTAATTGCGTAGATATGGAACCTCTCCCGCTGAATCAATTAGGAAAGTACCGATTAGCATCTGAATTACCATCTCGTTTCCTAAGGAAACTATCTCCAGAGAATATTTTGCTGAGAGAGACGAGCCCAAAGGCTGCATGCATGCGGGGGCAGAGCAGGAAGAATCACCACAAAATGGCTTACACGCATTGTATTTTGGGAAAAAAATGCCTCTGAAAATGGCATTTTTAGTGGCACTTTGACTAAAATGTCACTAAAAATGTCATTTACAGAGGCACTTTAACTAAAATGTCACTAAAAATGCCATTTACAGAGGCAATTTGAAAAAATGCCACTAAATATGATATTTACAGAGGCACTTCGACTAAAATGCTACTAAAAATGATTTTTAGGGGCATTTCAAAGCAGTGCCGCAAGCAAAATGCCTCTAATAATAGGTTCTCTTATAGTGCTAGTAGCATACTACCATGGTGATGATCTTTGTTGGCATGCAATGGCCGCAGGCGTACGTGACGCAGGACGACAACCTGATCGGGACGCTGACGGTGCGGGAGACGATCGGCTACTCGGCGCTGCTGCGGCTGCCGGACAAGATGCCCCGCGACGACAAGCGCGCGCTGGTGGAGGGCACCATCGTCGAGATGGGGCTGCAGGACTGCGCCGACACCGTCATCGGCAACTGGCACCTCCGGGGAGTCAGCGGCGGCGAGAAGCGGCGGGTCAGCATCGCCCTCGAGCTCCTCATGCGGCCCCGACTCCTCTTCCTCGACGAGCCCACCAGCGGCCTCGACAGGTAACGACGACGCGTCGACGCCAGATGATGCGTGCTGGCCGTGTGGTTGGAGAATTAATTGACGGCGAGCTGATGTGGTGCGGTGTGGTTGCGCGCAGCTCCTCGGCCTTCTTCGTGACGCAGACGCTGCGGGGCCTGGCGAGGGACGGCAGGACAGTGATTGCATCCATCCACCAGCCCAGCAGCGAGGTCTTCGAGCTCTTCGACATGCTCTTCCTCCTCTCCGGGGCAAAAACGTCTACTTCGGGCAGGCCTCCCAAGCATGTGAGGTAAATTTAAGTCCGACCACCTATTCCATTAATAACTTCCTGCTACAAAGTGGTTGAGGTGGATACATGGAACAGTGATGAGCAGTTAACAGTAGTGGTAACAGTGCTTCTGCAACACGTAATGACTGCCTCCCTTCCGTAAAACTGCAGTTCTTCGCTGAAGTTGGCTTCCCATGCCCGCCTCTGAGGAATCCGTCCGATCATTTCCTGAGGTGCGTCAACTCGGACTTCGACAAGGTGAAGGCCACCCTGAAAGGATCGATGAAAGCAAGGGTAAGAAGGAACCAGGATTATTACACTGGATAGATCTATAACCCAACAACCCATAAACAACTCCTTCTGGTGAAAGTGATCTAATTTTCATGCGATAAACTTTGCAGGTCGAAAGGTCTGATGATCCTCTCGATAAGATAACCACATCTGAGGCCATCAGAAAGTTGGTTTCCTTCTACAGCAGGTCACAGTACTACTACGCTGCTAGGGAGAAAGTTAATGACATTGCAAGAATTGTACGTTCTCTCACATAATATAACTAAATGTCTCAATAAGATTGCATCCGGGACAGGAAATAACCAGGAGAAATACCTATGCTATTTGCTGTAGAAAGGAACAGTGCTGGATTCAAAGGGCAGCCAGGCCAGCTTCTTGATGCAAGCTTGTACCCTTACCAGGCGCTCATTCATCAACATGTCACGGGACTTTGGGTATTACTGGCTCAGGCTCTTGATTTATCTCCTTGTCACTGTCTGCATTGGCACAATCTACTGGGATGTCGGCACCCATTACACATCCATCCTGGTAAGTCTGAAGAAATCGATCAGTTATTATCTGGATCAGAATGCTATAAATTAGTAATACAAGTTGTCAAAATCTGCTATGACATATTCCTTCAAATATAAAAATTGTTCCTTCATGAGCAATGACATCAAACCAATACATAGTTTTAACGCATTGCTTCCCTCTTCTTCACAGGCCAGGGCAGCATGTGCGGCATTTGTCTTTGGATTCGTCACCTTCATGTCCATTGGAGGATTCCCTTCATTCGTGGAAGAAATGAAGGTGAAATTTCAAACTATATCATTTCATACAGGAGTTGGAACTGCTATGTGAAATTTGCTCACCTGCTTCTTAACTCGTTCACAGGTTTTCCAGCGAGAGCGGCTGAATGGGCACTATGGTGTTGCAGCATTTGTTATTGCCAACACCATCTCAGCGCTGCCGTTCCTGATCCTGATATGTTTCGCGTCAGGATCAGTATGCTATTTCATGGTGCGCCTTCATCCTGGTTTCTCACACTACATCTTCTTCGTCTTGAACCTCTACGCCAGTGTCACAGTGGTTGAGAGCTTGATGATGGCCATTGCAAGTGTCATACCCAATTTCCTCATGGGCATCATCATAGGAGCTGGAATTCAGGTACATTTTGGCCCAATTTTTCACTTGGTATCATATACTCCTATTAGCTATAGTTATGACTGTTTAGATGATGAATATCATTTGCTACCATCATTTCTTACAATTATGGTGCTTGCGGTAGCCAGTAAATTGAAATGATAAGTACAACTTGATTGCATTGAACCTAGTGCACTTCTCATTGCAGGAAGGGATTAAACAACCATGCTAAATAAATGAAACTTGTTGTTTCCCTTTGTTACAATATTAATCCAGTGTTCGCTGGAACCAGAATACATCAAAAGGCTTTGATAAGATTTACTGCTTCAGTAAAACATCAAGCTTGAAAATAAATCAGTACTAAACAGTATTGTTACCATATAGTCATATACTGACCAGAATAGCAGTCTTCAGTACACTTATAAGACGGCATCAAATCTGCTAAAGATCTTACTTTGCTCCAGGCTATAGATACTACAAACATTGACTTCCCTATTATTCAGTTACTATGTTATGTTACTGGCAAAAGAAACGCAAACATAGTTCCCTCATGATTTTTCAAAGATCTTATTTTGGTCCATGCTAAGACATGTTTTTCTTCCTGAGAGCTCCACATGAAGAAAGTGGCTCATGATTTTTATTTTACAGGGAATATTTATGCTTGTCTCTGGATACTTCAGACTTCCGTATGACATCCCCAAGGTTTTCTGGAGATACCCCATGCAGTACATCAGCTTCCATTACTGGGCACTACAGGTAAAATTAGTCTTGCTACAGATTACGGCAGCATAGTCGATTCCAATATGAAACTTGACAATAAACTCCATCTGTCTACAGGGCCAATGCCAGAATGACATGGATGGTCTCCTATTCGACAACCAATACCCAGACCAGCCGAAGATCCCTGGGGAGTTCATACTGAAGTACATCTTTGAAATTAACGTGAAGCGGTCAAAGTGGATCGATCTATCGGTCATTTTCAGCATGATCTTCATCTACCGCATGCTGTTCTTCGCCATGATCAAGGTAAATGAGGATGTGATGCCATGGATTCGGGGTTACATTGCGAGGAAAAGGCTACAGAAAAAGGTGCCTGCCATCGGCAAGACACCATCTCTAAGAGGCTATGTTGTGGATCCAGAGCTTGGTCCAAATGAAGGTTAGAAGATAAGCTGGTTGCTGGGTTAGCACAACTAGGCAATTTCCTACCGGTTCTTGGCGTAATATGTATCTAAGATCAGAGAAACTGGTAATTTATACGTTTTGCAAGTGAAGCTCATTTGAGTACAGGTACATACATACATGTAATGCGTGCAAAAATGGCATCGGCGATGCAGAGTGACACATAATTGGTTATTCACAAATTATTGTTGACTTGAAAGGCTGTAGGATAGGCAGAAATGTTTGGGCACTAAGGCCGAAAAGCAGGGCACATGGCTGCACTGTATCAGCACATTGATTGTGCTCGCTTGCAAATTGCTGAAATGAGAGTATTGAAGTTACAGTAAAGATCCATATGTCGTGGACAGCAGGTCAATGCCATAACTGTGGTTTGGTAGATTGACAGGTTTTCAGACATTCCACATGGATTGACAGGTTTTCAAACATTCCACATGGGATCATTCAAGCTGTGTTAGTAATATCTGGCGTTTTTTACACAGGTCACTGCTGACCAACAATAATAGTTTGGTAGTAGCATCGCAAGCTAGAGATTTGAAGCCGGCCCCGGCCTTGGCCCGTGGACGCATGTTAGAGTCTACAGGAAGTTTGGTGTCAAACTGCTTCTCCTAGTGCCTAACGATTTATGTTGGTCCCCTTGTTCCAGGCTAAGGACATGGCTTAAAAGCCTGCTGCTATCACCGCCAACAATAGTCGCTCCCATCTAAAAAAAGTACACGTAACTCGTACTCTCATAACATCACAAGGACATCACAAATGGTGATACTTAACAAAACATTTACTGAACCTGGAATGGAAGTGTCAGTCAGATATTACGATCGTTAAATGTTATGGCTGTTTTATGATTGATGGCTGGAACTGGTGTATTTACAGTGTTTTCCCTGACTGAGTTTATCTGGAACAGCTGTGGTAACGTCTAACTTTTATTCATCCTTACAATGAATCAGTGGGTTTCTTCTGCCCATTTCAAAACATGAATGGCATGGTAGAAGCAACGAGAGAATAGTACATGGCAACAGAAAATATGTGTTTATATACTTGAAAAGATTATATATTTATGTTGAAGTGGAAAAGGGGTGCATGCGAGTGATAGTCTGGAACTAAGAAGCTATCTGAACATTTTTTGTTAAGAAATACTACCTCTGTCTCCAAATATATGGCGTTTTGATGGCTAAAACAGCTCACCAAAACGTCTTATATTTGTGTACCGAGGTACTACTCCCTCCGTATCAAAATATAAGTCACTTTACCTACTTACCAAACATATGTATCTAGACATGTTTTAGTGTTGATATTAAGGTGCCCACACCAGGATGTCATCGAGAAAAGAATTCACAGTTTGCATCCATGTTTTCATATGAACTAGCAGAACATTGCAACTTGCAATCCAGAAGCCAACATATATAAAGCCACAAACAAGTCATAAGATTGGGTACATAAAGGTACATCAGCTATGTCCATAATATTACCTAACCTTAT
The DNA here is from genome assembly GCA_947311845.1 of Poa pratensis. Classification (NCBI taxonomy): domain Eukaryota; kingdom Viridiplantae; phylum Streptophyta; class Magnoliopsida; order Poales; family Poaceae; genus Poa; species Poa pratensis. Next base: position 60,091,446 of record CAMZMU010000063.1, on the reverse strand, counting down.
TTACTGATATCAGAAGCAAGTATGCTGTGATATATTTTACTTTAACTGGTGCCGGGGTCAAGGACTGGAAGCCTACAGTAAAAGCTAATGGATTTATCCGTCAACCGTGTCCCTGGAATGAAATACTGGAATATCACTGTCAAGCAAGCACCATTAGGAGCAATTCCTACACAAAAAAATAAGGCAATGTTTAACAGAAATTTTAGAATATTTTTCGACGGCATTAAAGAAACGGCTGAAAAACAAACCATAGAAGGTACAATCTGGCTTGGCCAAATGACATTGTAGGCTCTTAACTAGGTGCTTCATACTCACTTGCTGCGAGAAAATAGAATGACAGATACCTGTGAACAGCTGACGTGAAAAGAAGAAAATGGTGACTAAATAAATAGAGGCTCGGAACAATACCACTGAGAGTGCTTCCCCTCTCTCAACCGCCATTTCCATACGAGTGGTAGCACTCACATTTTGATCAACAACAGGTGCATTTGCTGAAATACAAACCATTGTTATAAAAATGTCAACAAGTAATTTGAACAATAAATGAGACCGACTTTGGAATTTAAGGCGGCTAATGATAAATGGTGATTACAAACCCCAGCGGTCATAGTTTACCACGATTGCCGAGAATCCGAAGCCTTTTGAATTCTGAACCGACGGTAACAAGAGAAGTGGAAACTTGTAGATGGAGATCACCATACTGGGTAACAGTTACGGTCAGCAAATCGCCAATATTTTTCAGACGATCCACTAAGTTCTGTAACTGTGGCAGATCCGGAACCTGGACTAGAGTCTGCAGAAAGATAAATTTCTTCTAACAAGCAGCCAATAATAGGAAGATAACACCAACCAAGTATGCAAATCTACAAGGACCACTCAGTAGCTTACAATAGTAAGATAAGTTTCTTCTAACCAGCAGAATCATCCAAGTTGAAGATAGCTTAAGGATCAAAATCAATGCAGACCCCTGAGAAAGCTTAGTAGCTGACTCTATAGTCTATATTAGTATGTCTAACATGGTACACGACAAGGAAGACAAAGACTTCAAAACCAAAATGAACACATGCATTGGGTGCTAATAAGAACTATTTAATAGACATATTTGCTACATTTACATTTTCCTTTAAAAAACATTTGTTGACTATAGTTAGTGTGAATGGCATCTTGTCCTGTTTCTTCGCAGGCATATGCATATTTAGCATATTCCCAGAGGTACACAGTAGACAGGTATATCCACCAATTAGAATGGATTGCATGTCTAGATAACTATTAGCATCTTCAAGTAATGGGACACAATCAAATTTCAACGTATAACTATGCAAACAAAATATCTTTGCTACAAGAAAATTATCATAGACATATTAATTTTTTTGCTATCTCCGCATTTTAGTTATTAATTATTTTCTGATTATTGTTTATATGGATGGCATCTCGTCCTGTATCTTGCCGGCAGATGGATATCTTCCAAGGTCTCCAATTTAAGACAGGTATATATGTGCATCAGAATTTGACTAGACATCTAGACAGTGTTTCAATAATTAGACACGAATATACGATCAAACTTCATCATACTAGAACTAAATTATCTTTACGACCCGCAAATTATGTGAATATCTAGTTCACGTGTTCAAACAAAAAAAATAGTTTGTAGGATGGACCGAGGCCGTTATTAATTCCATGACTGAGCTTTCGACTATGAAGCCTGTATGCATGCAGAGGTGCAAAATGTTGATTCCACGCTCCAATGGCGTAATAATGCCACCAAAAGTTGCCCAGCCACAGCCTACTTCAATCTGACTAATTCTTTTCGCATTCAGACGTTTAGATTATATTGTAGAGAAATTCAACTAGAGAAACCATAGGAAATCTATTCATGAACATAAGAAACTGCAAAATGCTATGTGAAAACCTCCACACCTCAGGAAGCTCTTGGGCGGCGTCAAGGGCATCCTGCAAGCGCGCAACATCTGAGCGTGACAGTGGCTTCGAGATGGGCACGTCCTGCACGACGGCGGAGCGAGCGCCCTTGGTCTCAAACGTGAGGAACGGAGACGCAGACCGGGACCCGGCGGTCTGCTTGTTGACGAGTTTCACCTGGATCGCGGCGGATGCGTCCCCAGCAGCCGACTGCGCGTGGACGACGAGCGCGCTACGGAGGGCGCGCTGGAGCAGCGCGACGTCGACGGAGAAGGCGACGCGGTTGGCGTCCCGCGACGACACGTTGTACTCGCGGAAGAGGAGGTCCTTGGCGAACTGCGCGACGCACTGCGGCCCGTCGCCGTCGGGCCCCGTGGAGCCGAGGAGGTTGTGGAGGAGCATGGCGTGAGTCGGGGTGAAGTAGACGTGGCAGACGCGGCCCACCTTGTCCATCGCCGGGAGGAACCCTGCGGCAAAACAGAAGGCGCGCGTGAGGTGCTCGACGAATTGCGAGAGGGGGGTGGGGAGGGGAACTGAGGGGTGCGCTGCGCTGGGGGGCTCACGCTTGTCGAGGAGGGAGATTCCGTCGTCGGTGAAGGAGGCCTTGAACTTCATGGCTTGCGCTCCTTGACGGCTGCGGCGGCGGGTTGCGGCTTCGTCTCCTCGGCGAGCGGCGAGAGTCTCTGGGGGTGGGTGCGCCGCGCTGCCGTGTCATTTTGGGTTTTGGCGCTCGTTTGGAAAGGAGTTAAATGCATGGGCGGTCCTAATTCTTTCACCGAAGTATCAGTTGAGTCCTAATTCTTTCAAAACGCACATCCCAGTCCCATATCTTTTCAAGTCGTTCACTGGAGGTCCTAATTTGACCCGGCCAGCGCTGACCTGCTTGCGTGGCACTTTGACCACTGCCACGTCGACGGAGCCTTATGAGGTGTAATGGTCAAACGTGAAATTTTACAGAAAGCCCCTTCAGGTTGTGTTTCTTCCAAATCACAGTCCCATTTCTTTACAAATATATCCTGTTTCAGCAGCCCACCAAGGTCATGTCCTATTCGTCTCCACCGCATGAACCTCTCCTCCCTCTCAGATTCCCGCCTTACAACCATCCTCCGCTTCTATGTCTAGTAGGTAGCCCTAGCCTCCCTCTTCTTTTCCCCTCTCCTAGCGCCGCTGTTCCTCTCTCATGTTGCTCGCTAGCGAGCTCGCCATGAGCGTGCTCTATGGCTCCGAAGCTGGCTGTCGCCATCGTCCCCGTCGATCTTCTCCACCCCGAACATCTCCACCATGTCCAAGAGGTGCACCGGTGCCTACTACGGAGTATGCCCTAGAAGAAATCGAGCCGAGACGTTGCTAATCGATCTGGTTGCTGGCCGGCAGCTCCAAGCCCAAACCCCACGCGCCGCCGGCAAATTCCTCTCTCCCCGCTTCGATCTGGTCGCGGGTCAACCACGTCCTGGCCGGCAGCAGCAGGAGGCGGCAGAGGCGCTGCCTCCCCTGCTCGGTCCCCGTCGCGAGCGTGCACTGCAGCCGGGTCTCCTCGTCGCGAGCGTGCACTGCATGTGGCAGCGTCGGCCACACGCACCACCGCACCACACCTCCGCGGCCGCACGCACCACAGCACCACACCTCGTCCGGCCACCAATCCGTCCACCATGCGTCAACCGACCACTCCCGTACTGCCATGCACCCCCCTCTAGTTGACTAGCTCGTATACTCGTACGATGGATTTGAGCAGCTTGGCTGCATGCTTAGCTAAATCGATCGATGGATTTGACGTGTCTGCGTGCTTGCTTAGCTCACAGTTCGTGTACGCGAATACGTGCTAGCTGCGGAGGAGCTCGAGCACGCGTGCCAGCACGAGCCCTGCTCCTACCCGGAGCGTGCCTGCGGCGGCGTCCTCTTCCCAGGTGTCGACTACATCGGCCACCTCACCGAGCGCCATGGATGGCGGCTCCGCGGCATCTGCTACGGGAGGCCGAGGCTTCTAGACAGAGACGACGGCGTCAGGCTGCCGCATGCAGGACCACGATTTAGAAGAAATATAACTTAGGGGGCTTTTTTGTAAATTGTTGTCCATGTGGCAGTGGTCAAAGTGCCACGCGGGCAGGTCAGCGTTAGCCGGGTCAAATTAGGACCTCCGGTGAACAACTTGAAAAGATATGGGACTGGGATGTGCGTTTTGAAAGAATTAAGACTCAACTGACACTTCGGTGAAAGAATTAGGACCGCCCGTGCATTTAACTCTTTGGAAAGGCTTCGCGCGTAAGGAGGTTGTAGGGAGAGTTTCCTTCTTCGGCCCGTGTGAGCCTTATGGGCTTTTAACTTCTGGGCTCAGCTCTTCTATACAAATTTGCGCTTTTTCATTTGTGTCTTTTCCTCGTAGTGGGTTATGATCTTCATAAATGTAATTATTTTCTAAGCAAACAAATTAGACAGCAGCTTCTGAGCTCCTTGTAAAGGAAAAAAACATTTTGCAACATCAATAAAATATTATTATGTTAAAAGAAATCATTAGAAATTGGAGTTGAACTCAAGACCTCCCGCTTACTAAACGGGTGCTCTAACAAACTGAGCTATGAAAGCACTGTTTAAGTATATCAGAAATAGGGTTTTCTTACATACAAGGTTACTCCACTAATTAACTTTCTTGGTCATTTATGTGTCAGCTTCGTCATGGTCCACCAAAAATAGATGGCGCACATAATTTACAAACTACGAAAATCTCCAATACGATGAAGGCAGAGATTTCCTACGCTCTCTTTCTAGAACAAATATATACATTTTATCCAAAAAAAAAACGCTCATATAGGTGCTTGAGTTATGATACACGTATATCTTAAATTTTAGTGGCGTGTACACAAAACTCAAGCTTAAAGCAACTCAAATGTGTTTTTTAGCTACTTATTCTTTTACTTTTTATGTACTCTACAAATCAACATTTTGTATAGAGGAAAATGAAGATATATTATTCATACTAGTGTCTACATGCATCATTTGTTTCTGTTAATTTTAGTCATTTTTATATATTTTTTAATACATAGTGCAAGCGCAACAAGGAGCGCAGAAATCTGTATCACAATACGGGAGTGATGACATTATCATCGCGGAATTCAAATATGACGTGTGATCATGGAGAGATAATCACGTGGCGGCCTTGATTTTGTCCACACCAGCATTCCATCTTTTTCCAATGGGGACAAATAGTTTTTTCATCCGTAATTCACAGCGATACTGCATTCACAGGTACCGATGGCAATGGGTACCCGATACCCACAAACCCGACGGGTACCCGCCTCAAATGGGGAGGGTTTGGTACAGAAAAAAAAACCCGTGGGGCTAAAATCTAAACCCGCCGGGTCTAGCGGAGGCGGGTATGGGGGTGCCAAACCCACACCCGCTGACCCCACCAGTCAGTGAGAAAAAAAGGTCAAACTCCTTTTCCTCCCAGCGAGGCAGCGACCCAGCCACCGTCCAACCCCCACGTTTCTTATCCATACCAGCGACCCAGCGCGAGCATCTTTTCCTCCCCTTCGCTCCTGCCCGTGACCTGTCGCCCCAGCTCCCTGCGCCTTCGGCCGCCCTCCGCCCCTGCGCCTCCCTCCGCTCCTGCGCCCTGCGCTGTCTCCCGTGCGTCGCACCGGCGCCTGCCGGCTTGCGCCGCCGCCCTGCGTTGTCCTGCCCCTGTGGCCTGTGCTGCCGAGCAAGGAGCACATCCAATTAACTAGTCCGAGTCTCCGAGAGCACCATCAAAATCCAAGTGGAGGAAAGAAAAACAGAACTGACGACTTAGCGGGTACCCGTCGGGTCCCCCATACCCGGCGGGTGGCGGGTATGGTTGAATTATGTACCCGCCAGCGGGTATGGGGGCGGGTGGCGGGGGCGGGTAGAAGGGGCGGGTGCGGGTATGGGGTTGCCAAACCCGCACCCGAACCCGGCGGGTGCCATCCGGATTCACAGGTGACTCGGTCTTTTAGTTACTACTAGAGGTCTAAGTTTTCAGGGGTTTTAAGGTGTGGAATAGGTGTGAGTGGTGGTCGTATTCAATATCAATGGTACGGTAATTGGAGGTTCGGGCGTTTCAGGGCTGAGCTAGAGGCTTGGTGAGGGGTAGCCAGATTTCAGCTTCACTTGCAATAGTTGGTAGGAACATTTTTTATGGTCTTCTAGGAAAATGAACTATATTGCCCCTAGTTGTGTTAATTGAGCTATACTCTTCTTAGACGGTCTGCGCCTTCCGAAAGTAGTTTTGTTGCTTGTACTTTCTTTTAGGAGTTTCAACTTAACTAGCATATGTGCATCGATGTCCGGAGTGGACACATGATGACAAAGAACGACAATGCTGCCTTATCCAGCTCATTCTACATTGAACATTTCATGTTTTAAGATCTCTTAACTTTTTTGAAAATCGATGGAAGAGGTATTGCGCATTGAAGACCAGTTACCCGGGCTGTGTATGCACATGAGCGACCTACTACAAACCCAAAATATGAACAAAAAAGCAGAATTATATGTTCTATCTATTAAAAATTGATACATTATATCACCTTTTAATTTTAGTTTAGATACAATGTATTGCAGTAGTTGTATGCTAGATAGTTGGTTGATGATATTGGCATTTTTATCGCAAGGTAAAATACAAGCTATTGGTGATGTTCTTAGAACTATACAATCATAAGGCATATATGTGAACTGAATATGTAAAACTATATGAAAATTTTAGTTGATTCAAACATATAGCAATAAAACAATAAGGTGTGTATTTCATTTCTGAAGTTTCATTTGCATTGTTTCGTCGCGCTCCACTCTTCGGCAGCGAGCAGTGATATTTACCTTTAGTCACTTCGAAATTCCAATTCACTATCTGTCTCCATGCTTTTTACTGCAATAAATACAAGAGCATTTCGTTTGTGGATCTAAAAATGGCAACATAAGTCCACTAGGTGACATGCTTGACCTAAGGTAGTTACACCGTTTGTCGGTGTATATGTTGTCTTTCATTCACGTTCTTCAGGAGGTACTCAAACTCCTCGATAATTTTCAGTCAACATTATGTTGCAAAGCGACATACATGAGAAGAAATATCAGATGGCTAAATGAAATGACATTTGTAGCCCAAAGTTCAAAGTGGTATAGGAAATCGGGATTGAAAATAAAAGAACCAGCATGTCGCAAGCACTCTTCAACAAAATTTTGTTACAAAAACACTCTCTTGTGTACAGTTGTTAGGCCAAACTTATGCGGGTGAAATGAGACTTTTTATATACTGGCCTTCACAAATAAGGATAACTCATATCTGTGTTTCTAGGACGACAGATGGTTTGGGTCAAAGTTCCCCTAAACATGTACCTAACGCTTTATAATACTGCGAGAGATAAACATGCCTCTCTCACTAACAACGAACCTATCTCCCTGTGAACAGATTTCATTGGTCAAAAATTGGTGGCTAACTATTCTTCATTCCGATATCACCGATATCTCAGTTAATCGACTAGCCGAACTCTTTTAAATCAAATTTCATCAAAATGGCCAATACTCCGTCAAAATTGCGTTTTAGTTTGGTTCATGGGCGGACCCAAAAAAAACTTCAATACAAATGATCAGGATTCTAGTATAAATTCGAATTTTTATGAATTTTTTCTTTCAAACATGGACCCGGTCAGTTGTACCCCTGAGTTTGGTCGGATTTCCTAACAAAGTAGGCAACTTTGGAAACTAAAACTCCTCTAAAGATGAGGACGTTTTACCAAGTTTTTGTACCAAATTTGCGATGAGACGGTTGTGAGGCTTGTGGAAACAAAAATTACGACGGCCATCTGGAGGATTGTGGGAACCAAAATTGTGGGGGGTTAATGTGCCCAATACTTTTTAAGAGTTTTTTTTTCCATCGTGTATATGACTTTTTGGTTGATTTGCAGTTTGTTTTTGGCGTGTTGATTTTGTACTTTTGTTTGTGTGCTTCGATGTACAAACTACAAAGTCTGGAATTTTAACAATTTTATGGTCGTATCATTCAAAAACCCTGGCAAAGATGAGTGGAGATTTCGTGCTCCCGAGTTCCGATGATCCCATTGTTTTAAAAAATCGAAAAAATATTTACGAGTTTCAGAAAAAATGAAATGTTTTTGAAAAACTCAAGAATACACAATTGGCTACGTTCGTGATTTTTTTCAGAAAAAATGAAACTCTTAAATTTGTGTTTTTGTTATTTTAAACACTAGGATATGTTCGGAAGACAAAGACACTCTCCGTGCAATTAATCAATATAATAGTACTTCAACTTCAACAAATATTAACTACCTCCGTCAGTAAGCGATTATTCATTATTTTACATCCAAGGACTGAAAGCTCTCGGCCAATAATCAGTAAGTTACTGATAACAAACACATCGCCAAGATATCATCATGAGAGAAAAGAAAAAACAACGCTGAAACAGCAACCCGTCTTGCCACTATTACAAGTTTAGAATCAGATTAAATTACCAACGTGAACAGAACGCCCAAAATGGCAGAACTACTTAAGCGATTGAAGAGCTCGCAGAGAGAGTACGAACATCAGATAGCGCGCTCAATGCGCTGCTGCCGCCGCGATGAGCACCGCGTCCGAGCTGAGCCTGAGCATTGCCGGCAGAACCCACTCGTGTCCCGGTCTCCTGCTTGCTCTGCCAAGACTGATCACTGACAGAGCCGCCGCTGCGCTGCTCGACATCGTCGCTGTTGGACTGCGAGGCTGTCCACGACCGGTCGGAGGATTCGACGGAATTGGGCTCCCACGAGCACGTCCACGGGTTGCCGGCGAAGCTGTTGCTCCCGGCGGACTCCAGAGGCTCGATCTCGCGACGGATTTCCCGGACGGACACATACTTGTGCAGGCTCGGCTCCATGAGGTCGTCCTTGACAACGACCTCAGACTCGACGACGTGCGTCTCCGCCGCCGCCGGAGTCTTCCCGCAGTAGCTCACGTTGACCGATCCCTTGTCGTCGGCCGACCGTTCCAGCTCGAAGCTCCTGTTCTCCGACGAGGAGTTGAGGTCGGCAACCGCTTCAAGAATGGAGCAGGCTTTGGACACGCACGCAGGGAGCGAGAAAGCCGGCGCAGCCAGGGCCGTGTCGCTGGAGTTCTGCTGGTGATAGCTCTGGATGTCCTCCAGGAGCAGGGAGGCGTAAGAGTTGCCGTTGTGGTCGAAGTCGCGAGAAGACCTCCGCGACGATCTGCCTGTCGGCCCTGTCTTCGGGTTGGCGACGCTCTCGGCCACGATGCTCACCGTGTGCGTGGCGTTCATCCTGGACGACGGCGCTTTGGTGTCTGACGCCATGGCCTCATTCACGAAGGCGATGGAGTTAATGCCGTTGTGGTCGAAGTCGCGAGACGATCGCCTCGACGACCTGCCCACCGGCCCTGCCTTTGGGTTGGCGACGCTCTCGGCCACAATGTTTACCGAGTGCGTCGTGTTGATCTTGGAAGACGGTGCTCTGGTGTCTGACGCCATGGCGCCCTCCGTGTCGAAGTCGCGCGAGGATCGCCTCCACGACCGGCCCCGGGGCCGTCCCTCGCATTGAAGACGCTGTCGGCAACAATGCTCATCGTGTGCGTCGCGTTCATCTTTGATGACGGTGCCTTGGTGTCTGACACCAGGGCCTCCTCCACGATCTCCGGCTTGTCCTTCATAATCCCCAGCTTGTGCGACACGGCCGCGACACTCTCAATGGGTTTCTGCGGGCAAGATATTTGAGGAATTTTAGCAATCTGGTGGTCGAACATGATCGCTAAAATTCAACCAAGATTGAATTTTTTCCACTGATCCGTACCTTTTGGGATTTGCCGTTGTTGGCGGTGTGGTTGTTGTTGACCAGAGTGTTCTCATCGAGCTCCGACATGGGGTTGCGACGGTACGGCGAGTGATCGGCCTTCCTCGACGAGCTCCGGCTCAGCGACGGTCCGTGCGTCGCCTGCGCCCCGGCATTCTCATTCGCCGCGGCCGCGCCTCTCGCCGGGGAGTTGGACCTCAGGGTTGGCGACGCATACCTCTTCCCAGACGGCGCAGCCTTCACCGGCGACGGCGCGCGCCCTTTCTCCCGTGCCGGGACCGAGACCATCTTCCCGGGCTGCCGCGCGCCCCGCTCGGCGCCCACGGAGCTCGCCGCCGCGGGCGCGCCGTCGCCACGCCGACCTGGGGACCGGCTCACCCTCCTGCTCCCGCTCCCTCCACCGCTGCTCCTCTCGTGGCTCGCCGAGGCCGAGCGCTTACGCTCCGGCGTCCTCCGGCGCGGCGAGGGCCTGGACACGCCGCCGCCGGCGCCGTGCCTCTCCCAATCGAGCTCGTCGCCCCTCCTCTCCCGGTCGAAGTCGTAGCTCCTCTTGGATCCGGAGTACTTCTGGTGCCCCTCGCCCGACGCCGCCGCCTTCCCGGACGCCGACGAGCTCCGGCTGAGCCGGCCGCACTGGATGAGTATCGCGTCCACCTCCTCCTTGGTGCAGCTCGAGGTCCGCACCGGCACCCTGCTCACAGCCACCAGCTTCGCCTCCTCCACCGGCGCAGCGGGCGCGCTCCTCGCAGCCTCGGCGTTCGCCTCCGCGGCCACCTCGGCAGCCGCGGCGGCCGCCGCAGCCTTGACCACGAACACCGTACGCTTGTCCGCCGCGGTCTCCTCCGCCCTGGATGGCACAGACTTCCTGGACGGCGCCGGCTTCGCCTGAGGCGCCTTCTTGGCCTCATGGGCTAGCCCGGCCGCGGCGTCGTCCTTGCCGGTGGCCCTCTTGCCGCTGTTCTTCTTGGCCGCATTGAACGGCTGCTCTTCTTGTCGCCGGTGCTGCTTCTTGCTGAGGCAGAGACCCATTGGTTCAGAGCTGATGGGGAAGACGGATTCGGAGCCAGGAATTTGTTGGCGGTGGTGGGACGACGGAGGTGAGGTGTTTGAACTGAGCTGAGCTTTGGGGGGCGTGGAGTAAAGTGCGCGTCGGGGAGTGTGTTTTGTACAGGGCCCTCGCGAGAACCGAGGCGGGGCACCGAAGCGTGGCGAGAGCGAGAGATGGGATTTCAAATTTTCTGCTGTTCCATTGGGGACTGTGCGCGCGGCCCGAGCGGCGCACGAATGGTTCCAGTCTTCCAGACAGCCGCACAGCTAGCACTGCCAGTAGCCCGGCTCGATTCAAATTGGAGACCTTTTCGCCGTATTTGTATATGTGAATTTTTTTGTTTTTGCCATACTTGTTTTTACTCATTTTGCTTTTGCCACTCTAAATTGACATTTTGCTTTTGCCCTTTTGAGGCCAAAAGCATAAGCAAAAAAATAACAGTAGGGCCAAAAACAAAATAAATTTTCGTGATTTCATTTTGCTTTGGCCTCAGATAGGGCAAAAAAGATGTATTACCAGGAACTAGCAGGGTAAAAACAAAATGGGCAAAAACAAATTTTCCCTTTGTATATGTATTTTTTTTGAATTTTTCCGTTGTATATTAATTAAGAACAGAGTTTGAAATACAATCATCCAAGGCCGCTTTCGACACGCAGGTCGGCACCGCACCTTGCAAAACACCACTACACAACTCTCTACAGCTAAGCTGACATAGCCCATGAGCAACTTTGTTCCATCTTCTATTGAGATTTGAAATCACCACTTGTCTGTCCAGAGGCTTCAGTAAATTGAAATCCTTTGCAATAAGACATACTTCAGAGCGATCCAAACTGTCAGTTTTAAAAGAATCCAGAATGGAGACACAATCTGTTTCAATAATCACATTAGCATTTGAATGAGTAAGAGCAAGTTTTAACCCTTCGAGGCAAGCAATTGCCTCTCCAAAGACCGCAGAGTGGCAGTATATGTATATTTTTTTGAATGCAAAGAATCGACCGTTGTGGGGAACCTGGCTGGGCCTGGGGAGCATGACCATAGTTTGAGTTTGGCAGCGGCAAACTGGTCATGCTTTGGCCTCAACGGGGAGAGAATCTCGTCCTCTGATCTTCACGTGTCATGGAGAATTTGCAGCGGGATAGATCGGCCTTTTTCCCCGTCACATCTGGATAGGGTGCCCGATGAATTCGTCAGTTGACCCTCTCCGTATTTGACCGCGCATGCCGCTCTTCCGTATTTCACGTGAGATTCACTTTTCTTTCAGGGGCTGCGTTCGTCAGCTTCGTAGTGAGCACAAGGCGGCTTTCGGATTCAAATACGTGGTCTTCTCCACAAAATTTACCGTCACCAGGCCGTATTCTTTTCTTTCTTTTACGGCCTGGGAATCCAAAGTTCCCAGCAGTCAGCAGCATCCAGGTTTACTTTTCTTTTACCACGTAAAAGCATGAGGTATTTGATCTTATGCACAAGAGAGGGAGCCACCACACTGTCACAGAACCACAAAAGCTGGACGAAAAGGAAAACAACGAACTAAAGCCTGCCTGCGGCTCTCATCAGAGAAACGGAACAAAGCTGCCTCCATGATCATGAGTCCCCCCACCCAATTAATGATTTTACCGTATCTCTTACCTTGGTTTATTTTTCGTATGAATAGAAGTGACCCAAACAGTGGCAAAAATATAAGAGCATATATATCTATTCTTTCTGTTGCAGGAGAGCATATACAATTCAGTGTCGCTGTAATAAGGGGCGGAAACTGGTAGTGGATATTACGAATTATCCGGCATTCATATTCGATAAATTGAAAATGGATGTGCAAAAATACGAATCCGGAAATCGACGCTTTTATAGATACACATGTGGTATAGAATTTTGAAGCAAATGTAAATATAGAAATAGATATGTCCGATCTGAATAAAATTATGTTAACCAATTTTTGTAATACTAGCTCGCCAATTACCAACCTAATTTTTTTTAACAAAGAGCTCAAATGTATTTTTCTGTCATTTAACTCTGAACTATTGTGTTGTATCAGTATCTCTGTACCGTTCTACAGTTTACTCATTATAAGATACGAGCCTACCTTTTCATTACATTTGTTTCTATTCCGAATTGAGAAAACATCCAATCCATATCCATATTTGTGTAACATGCGCTCCGTATTTGTATCCAAATTAGTTTTGAAATATAAAAATGAATGTGGGAAGGAAATTATCCGATCCGTTTCCACCCTCTAGCTGGAATTCTTTAGGCCGGTCGTTGGTGTAGATGATTTTGAGAGCAACTAAATGACCAAAACAGGCATCATATACCCCAATTGTAAGAGTAGTGTACTAGATCAGATTTGCCCACGTTCTTGTGCAAAGCATTCTATGAGGAGTGCGCTTTGTAGAATCAGCAAGGGATGACGGCTAAAATGCTTGGTCAGGTAACTCTTGAACCAATTATTACCAGGCTTGATGTCATCATGTGCGTTAATTATGTGGTAAGTTGACCTGAGCAACTAAATAATCCAAAAACAACTGAAGCGCTACCGTTGTTGCAACTGCCGCTAAGAACTGTAACAGCTAAGACCTTGCACCGAAGTATACAGATAGAAATTATTCGAATTTAAACAGAGTTCACTACAGACTTGGGATCCTAGCACGTGAGAAAATTAATGTTGGATCTACGGATCAAGCAGAAATGAAATAACAATTTGAGATCTGTTGCAGATTCTTTCACCAAAGAATATGCATATAAATAGATACAAAATTTGAGTGTAAAACACACAGCCCGAAATGAAACAAAGAAATATACGATACTAAGTGCCTTCTGAAATTTTACCTACGCTGGAATTACCCTCCAAGCGTCAAGAAGTAAATCAAGAGAAGACAAAACATCAGAAATTTACGGTGCACAATAGCATGACTATTCTCCTCACATTTTTTTTAACATAAGCGATTCTTGACCTAGTTAAAACGACCGTAAATTTCTGATGTTTGAGATTCAAACATAGTTTGGTCAAACGACAACAGACGGGGAGTTGGCATTACCATATATTTTTTCACTTGATACTCCCCTGGATGGAAGGACAAAACCCTAACCAACAAGTACGTCTTCAATATCTCTAGAAGAGCACAACATATAGTCTTTTCATGTGTGAATTTGACAAGCTTAATATCTCTAGAAAACTATTAGTACTGATCTGAAAAAAGTTTTTTGTTCTAAAGACTAACATATATGAAGAAAGAATAAAACTTCCAATTCTTAGCATATTTTCCATGAAATTAGAAAAAACTCTGCCTTCAATGGATAGTGACACACTGACATATTAAGCTTCATCAGAAGATATCATCATAGCGAAGGCTCTTGAACCTAAATGTAAATGATTAAGGGGCCATGTTTAGTAGCACTAGCATGTTCAGCTTGGCATTGTACCATAAGTCCATAAGTTTCACTAATTTTCATGATATGTAGAAATTAAACTATTCTCAAAATTCTAGTGCCCGTACACATTTCCTTGCATGATAATTCAGGCACATTTTACGGCCAGACAATCCAAAGTTCCCAGCAGTCAGCAGCATCCAGGTTTACTTTTCTTATGCTACGTAAAAGCATGAGGTATTTGATCTGACGCACAACGAGGAGGGATCCACCACACTTTCACAGAACCACAAAAGCTGGACGAAAAGGAGAAACAACGAACAAAAGCCTGCCTGCGGCTGTGGCTCTCATCAGAGAAACAAAACAAAGCTGTCTCCGTGATTATGAGTACCAGCCCTTTGATGATTTCACCATATATCTTACCTTGTTTTTTTTTTCATGAATGGATGTGGCTTAAACAGTGACACAAATAAAAGAGCATTTGTATATCTTATATTCATTTTGCAGGAGAGCATATATATTTCAGTGTGGCTGAAATTCTTTTATGCCGGTGTAGCTGATATTGAGAGTGACTAAATGGTCAAAACAGACATCATATACTAGATCAGATTTTCCCACGTTCTTGTGCAAATCATTCTATGAGTAGTAGAATTATCAGCAAGTGATACAGTTTTTTTGTTTGTTTGCAAAAGACAGCTAAAATGTTTGGTCAGGTAACTGTATAAGCAATTATTATTGCCAGGCTCGATGCATCATGTGCGTTATTTTCCTTTTTTTAGTTTGGTGCATTAATTTCCTAGTAAGTTGACCTGAGCAACTAAATAATCCGAGAGCAACTGAAGCATGCTAACCGTTGTTGCTAAGAACTGTAACAGTTAAGACCTTGCACTGAAATAACAGATAGAAACTGTCGAATTTTAAACAGAGTTCACTACAGACTTAGGAAGAAAATGAAGGCCCATATGTTGGGTCAACGGGTCAGGCAGAAATGAAATATCAATTTGAGATATTTTGCAGACTCTTTCACCAAAATGCATATAAATCACACAGCCCGAAATGAAACAAAAAAACACACGTTACTAAGTGCTTTCTGAAATTCTCCCCGGTCCCCGCAAAGAAAACTAACATATACCATTGAAGCAAAAGCTGCAAAACTACTGAATGTTATCCTAGCACAGTAACAAACTAGCAGTGTTTAAGAAATAAAGACTGTCAAATAAAACCAAACCCAAATTTCAAGTCCATAAACATAAAGAAGAGAGTTTAGTTCTCAGGTCAAAACATAGTTAAAGAGTTTTCGAGAAACACACAACCTTGAAGGCTTCAGAAAGCAAATTTTTAGCTTTCAGATTCAAATAGAGTTTGATCAAACAACAGCAGACAAAGACACCTGAACGGCTAAACCCATCACTTGAAGAACCATAAAGAGAGTCCATGAGTATTAGCAATATTTATGAAATACATTGCAACCTAACTCTTAATTGGCCTAGATCAGGAAATTATGAAAACCCTTTGTCATTCCAACGCCATAAACATTAGCATTTTAGTATTGAACATAACCAGAATGTGAGCACTTTGCAGTAAAGCGCCACTTCACAATGTTTATTTGTGTAGTGTACTGTATTCAGTATGCACTAGGGTCTAGGGGGGAGGGAGTCTGACCACGTTTGCACAAGCAAAACCCAGACAACCTTTCAGAATCTGGTTGCCATAATTAAACAAGGCCTGATAAATCTTGATGCTCAATGTAATAACAAATAAAACAAGGTTTGATTGATCTCTTATGCTATCCAATGCATATGCAGAAACGTCAGTTGGCAAATGCCTACCCAGACAACTATAAAGACAGTATATGTAGACTTGAATGAGACTGGAGATAGGGAAGCGGTGAGTGTAACCCTCTGAGTAGCAAAGAGATGGATTTAACCAAAAAGGGACATAGCAGAGAGATGCAGAAAGAAGAGAGAGGTAGAAAAGGGGTTACAGTTTGTACACTAGATGTTATGTGGAAGGTTTATCCTCAAAACAACTGTCGGGTTATGTGGAAGGTTTATCCTCAAAACAACTGTCATGTAGGGCAATACCAGGTCAGACTCGGGGCTGTGGGTTATTTCTCCAGTTTTGACAGGTCAGTGGTGCAAAGACAGCTTATGAGTTAAGGATTATAATCAGACGACTTGAATAGTTCAAGGGGTAATGTATACATTTCTATTTTCTTACGAGAATGCACTTGTTAAGACGAACTCTCAAATCATAGGCAAGAACTGAAGAATCGACACTTGTGGTTTAATGGCCCTATTTATTCGACAAAATTACAAAATGATTTCCTAATCCTACTCATAGATTTCAAGCAGCATACTGCTTATTCATGAAATAAGCAGCTTGGCAGCTAAACTTTGACGAATCTCAAGTCTAAATTCTTATCTGATACTCAAATATTATGGTTTGGTTACTTTAACCGAACAGAAACATCTGCACCTTTTGTTAGCGAAAATCTTAGCCAACACTAACACATTCATAATAGCCCTTGGGAAACATCAGCACCCTTATGTCGTGTTTAGTATAAAATAACAAGTAGAATAGTAACTTGAACCAGACCCAACTGTTGGAGGCAAGTAAAATAAGCAGCAATAATTTTTTGACTGAGGAGAATATAAAGAGAAACAATTGAAAACTTATAGTTACTTATGAGGATAAAGTGCTCAAGATAAAATGCATGGGTAATTAGGTAGGAGGTGTACATATTCCAAACTCATCTTTGAATGCGTTAACTTAAGTTGTCACGTGTGCCCAGATGTGATTTGGGCTACTGGAATCGGAAAGGTATATGAGGCTCATTGAAAGCTAAATTTTGCAAACAACTCTTACCTAAAAAATATTAACACTGAACTGATCAAATGGGCAGCTGGCACTGACATATTTGTTTTCACTCAATACTCCCCTGGATGGAAAGACAAAACCCTAACCAACAAGTACGCCTTCAATTCTTGCAAACACCTGAACCGAGTACATAACAGAAGAGCACATCATATAGGGCTAGTTTGGCAGCAAAATATTTTTGAAGTATTTCAACAATACTACAGTTTCTCAAAATACTACAGTTTCAAATACTTTGATGCGTTTGGCTTAGTATCCCTCAAAACGTGCTATTTTTGAAGTATTGGAAAAACAACTCTGGACCTCTTTTTATAAAACTGAAGTATCACTATGCCAGGCACATAGATACTATGGTATTAGAATACTTCAGTTTTCATAAAACTTTGCTGCCAAACTAGCCCATAGTGTTTTCATTTGTGAATTTGACAAGGTTAATATCTCTAGAAAATTATCAGCACTAATCTGTAAAAAAAATTGTGCTAAAGATTGACAGATCACAGATATGAAAAGAGAACAAAACCTCCAATTCTCAACATATTGTCCAATGAAAACAGAAAAAACTCTGCCTCCCCATGTCCATTACACACTAAGATTCATCAGAAGATATCATTATAGCGAAGCCTCTTGAACATAAGAGTAAATGATTAAGGGGATGTGTTTAGTAGCACTAGCATGTTCAGCTTGGCAGTGTCCATTGTCACTGATTTTCATGGTAAGTAGAAATTAGAACTAGAGTACATACTCCCTCCGTTCCAATATATAAGACGTTTTAGCTCTTCAACATGTTGTCTAGGTGCATAATAAAATGAGTGTACATACACGCTAAAATATGTCTACATACATCTACATATATGTGAATGTGGACAAATACTAAAACATCTTATATTTAGGAACGGAGGGAGTACATGACATCTTCTGTTCCTAATAAGCGCATACCATCAACAAGACCAATTACCAATTCGGTATCCATAAATAATTCATTACCACCAACGCATACTCCTCTCGGCAACATTTAATCAACATAGAAAATTATTGGACAAATATGACAACAGTGTCATAAGTATAATCACTTTCATTCATAATCGTCATCATCTCGAACAATTCTCACATCTGAAAAATTCGATGTTGAACAGAGAAGTGAGGCAGAGCAAAGCACAAGTAAACAAGCACCAACTTACTTGCTATCGCTCTGATCCCTCTTCAACCTCCTCTGCTAATGTACATGGGTGCTGCATCCGCCCCTGGGGCCGCATTATTCTACAACAGAGGGTCCAATTCGTCTCAGACGAACTCGAACTCGTCCTCGCGTAGGTGGACGAAGAACCGCACCGGCTTGTCCTGTGCGACCAGCCTGAGCTCGAACTCCACCTTAAAAGGGCGATTGGCCGTGATGCGCTTTCCCTTCCAGACACCGACATACTGCTTGACCACGCCTTCCATGCCGCGGAGGTCCAGGTCCGGCGCCTTGGAGACGTGGTGGACGCGAACCGGCGCCATGACGCGCACGCGCTTGCCGATCTTGGGCAACGCCGCGGCCTCCTCGTCCGCCACGTCAGGGGGTGGGGACACGTCGCTGCTGACGGCGACCTGGCGCGCGGTGCGGAGACGCGCGCAGCACCGCGGTGGCGCGAGACATCGAGCGGCCGCGGATTTTGGAGGGAGGAATCGGCCGGATAGAGGCGAGGAGGGGGCCGCCACGGCCGTGGCGGTGGCGGTTGCCATCGGAGAGGTTGGTGGGCGAGCGTGTTGGGGAATTCCGTCGAGCAGGCGGTGTGCACGTGAGGATAGGATACGCGAAGGTGAAGGTGGAAGTGACGGCGACTGGGGGAGGCGTGGAGATTAGAGCGACATGATGGTTGTTGTTGCTTTCGCAAAACTAAAGAGGAAGTGCAGCAGTGACCTCTGGCCATTCCAAAGGCCGTCTGATCATTCAAGAAGCTTTTCTTCTTGTCACCGTATTAAGTTCTCACCGTATTTATTTTTTCTTTTTAACAACCGTATTAACCGAAGTGAGTACCTATGACCGACATCTTGATCATTATACTTAGTTATTCTCGTTACCCAACGTGTTACTGTTTTGCTTGTATTCAGTATTTGACTAGAAGGGTAAGGCGCGCTTTGCCGCGCCGTATGTATGTATATTTGTAGCAATATATTTTATTCTCTATTCTTTTTTTTTTTTTGCAAGGCTAGTTATAGATTCTTCAACTGGCATCATGTTAGCAACACTGATAAGTTCTTTTTATTATAAAGCATCAAAGATAACAGCAACCTTAATTGTTTTTGGAACCATGGCATGTTTGAGAGGAAATAAGTCTGCCTAAAAAACAAAACCTGCAAATGAAGTTAGCTGATGTAAGGCTGAAATATTTGTGATTTGTCATTGTTTCAGCAAACAATTTGTTAAGCGTGCATATGCGCATAAGGGCCAGGTCTCGGGTTCGAGTCCTCACTTCTACCTTAATGACAAAGCCGGGGTGGAGTCCCCCCTCCGGTCTTGTTATTTGTTGTTGTTAAGTGTGCATGAAAAGGAAAAATGATCTGGCTTTTTTAATCATAGCACTGTTATTTGCATAGAGAAATGGCAGAGAAAAGACAGGTTGGCAGGTATCATCTTACATGTAAAAGGCACACAACATTAACTTTCCAGCAATTTTGGTAGATAGGAAAAATTAAATAGGTAGATCAGTAGCCAGAATCTCATGCATTATGTCATATGTACCGAAAGCAAATCAGGCAAACTTGCTGGCCACTGAATATCGATTTACAGTTCCAGAGGCAGTCCAGAACATGAAAAGAAAATTTAAAATTTAAAATTCTCTAAATGAGATAGCACAAAATGATACCCAATGCTTAGAGAGCTTCTAGTAGGTACGGTTAGAACCTGCCTGAACGACAGGAGCAGAAACTATTCAGTGAAGTACAACAACTCCATTGTTGGGAAGTTGCAGAATGCAGCAATACCAGTTCAGCGGGCCATGACATAACGAAAGTACTGCAATTGCTCACGATAGTAGAAATAAACTAATCCGTACTGCAATTCCACCGTCACACATCAACAGCTAGATCAAAACCGAGAGCCACACAATCAGCTGCATTTTATAATACATATTACGCCCAGGAGCTCACATCCAAAGCCAGCGAATCGCTGGTTAAAAGTGTGTGAAATCATGAACATGGAGTAATAGATTCCTAGTATGGAGAATTGCCATTTACCAACATCTGAAATACCAGGGATAACTTAGTTACAAAATTAACCATGAACATTGTGGCAAACAACATGAAAGTATACTTCATGCATTTTTGCCATCAGACTGCACGAGCAAAATAGCTTATCCATTTAGCCTTACACCACTCTAGTAACACCATTTCCATGAAAGCATCTTTTGAGATGATCACCCCTGAAATGAACAAAGAGATTGTAACCAATTTCCATGTACTATCACCGGTAACACCACTAGGGCACATATAACATGAAAAAAAATCAATCTCTAGAATGACAATGTTGTTGGTCTGACATTTTTATGTTCCTCCTTAGAGCATGGAGGCCTCTGAAGTAGCTAAATTATGGACGGTGAATGAATTCCAACTGAAATGGATAGTATCATTGTGGGTCAAATAGTACTAAGGTAGTCATCGTCGGATAAGCACAGGCAGGTAGCAGAAAGAAGAAAGTTCTCTTAACAAACAGGAGAAGCAAAACCAAACCAGTAGAGTAGCACTTACATAACTCTGTTATATTTTCCAAATATAGGCAGTGGGCTTTTCATTAACTAAATCATTGGGCATATTGAATATTCTCACTTCTAGTACTCTTTCAACGAAATAATTGTTTTTTAACTCCAAGAAAATACTGTCGCAACAACTGTGTGTTTGGAAACCAAATATGCTAAGGTTGTCAAAAACCAGGTTTCATATGATAAATCCAAAAGTGCTTTCCTCATCAATATCACTACTAAAACATAAATTGGAGCAGATAAAGCAAGAACAGAAATAAAGGCTTACACATGAACTTGTGAAATTTTTATTGAGCAGCTAGAGCCTGGAGAACATTGTCTAGGTCCCCAATGCTGCAGTGCGTACAGAAAGCAGTAATGTGATCATTAATTAATCAGCAAACATAACAAGCATAACGGGTTCAATAAGTAGATTTGTTAGACAAAATAACATCCATGTAATACTCATGTGTTTACTTGAAAACTATCACCACTTCCAAGTTTCTCATAGACCCATATAGGCTATTATATCATCATCTGCATCACACACGTACTAAACCTTTAAAACAAAATCTGAAACATAATATTTGAACAAACTTTCTCACATATCCTTCACATCGGTAGAAGAACTCACATTTTGGCCAATAACATAATCTATTGGATGTTCCTAGCTATTGACAACTTTAGAGTGGACTCAGGCATTGACTTTCTCAAGGTAAAATCAATAACATAGAGACTGTAATTCATTTTACTGACATAATTTTTTTAGGACGATAAAAGGAGTGGGAGCTGTTACACATTAGTAAATTACCATGTGGGCACATAAAGATACGAAATTCCAACTGAAATGGATAGAACTGCGCAAGTTTGATAACTTACTCCCATAAAAAATGGTCGGGTGTATTCTTTACAAAACTAATGCAAGTATAGCTCAGACTGCATTACAATCAGAATATGATGAAATAATTAGGAAAATATTTTTGCTCAAGTTATCAGTAAAATTGACGGAGAAGTCTAACTGAACAAATTGCTATACCTATCTGGATTGTTTTCTCAAATCATCTATCAATAGGCTACCATCCCTGATCCTCGCTTCACTGGATCTTTACACAAAACTACCTAGAAGCTTCACTTAAAAAAATTATGGAGCAAATATATCTACATCCCCATGACAAAGTAATAAAGTAGACAACATGTGAAATCATATTCTAAATAGGAAAATGTTGCCAGGTACTCATCTGATCCACATAAGAAGATTCAATAGCTTTATTCAAGGATGGTGTACTCAGGTGTGAACTGAAGAGCACGATTTTTTTTACTTTTCCGTAAAAAGGGCAATATTATGTACCAGGTGACCGTGTAAATATGCACAGCTGTTGCATAGATGTGTTAGTGGAATTATTTGTGACATCACTTGCAGGGAAGCGTGCGTACCTAGACTGGAGTTCTGAATTTTTAACAAGTAATGACCGTTCTTTCTCAGTATTAGTTGTTTCAACCTGCCAAACAATAGGAAGGGCAGTTTCAGTGATATGATAAATTATACACAAGATTACCGCTTACCACAGTCTCACTCTCCATAGTTTGGACTTGCGATGACATTCCAGACTGTGCACCTGAAAAAAAAAGGATTTAAAGATATTACCAAAGTAAGGAGAACTCAATAGCCAGAAGGGGAAAAAATACGGTCAGCTTTCTCATTCTGTTGCCTGCTACTTAGTAGGTTAATTATCAGATCCTGTAGTAAGGAAATACAAACGCTGGTTAATATCTTCTTACAGAACTCATCCTGTGCATTCGTAAAAATGTTAAAGCTTTCTCCATACTTGCTGAAGTGTAGCCTGCTGCCTGCTGCACGAGGTTCTCAAGGTGGGGAATGAGAATCGAAGATGATACCGAGCTATTGGAGAGCTCCTTTAGATGATGTCTGTTAGACTGTAGCATTCATGCATTCAGAAAATCTGATCAGCTACAACAAAATATGCAAAAGGGAATAAAATGCTATACAGGTATCTCTAAGGTCTATTTCCGTTTCAAAAGGTAAATACAGTGTGCCCATAAGATATCTTCTCATGGTTTTCTTTAAAAATTGAAACTGAGCAAATAAGCCTAAGATAGAAGAATTATACCATTGGTTTGGCGTTCACAGTCCAATCACCAACACTTGGAGATTTTCTTAGCTATGCATCCTGACCAAGAAAGGTAATTTAATCACAAATATACGACTGCCATAAATTAAAACACCCTAGATTGTAACTATGTTCAGAATATAGCCTGCTCATACTAATGTTCATAACAACCTTACATGTGGTGATTTGCGTGAGATGCAACTCAATGGAATTTCCTGAACCTGTAGAGTAAGGATTTAATATTAACAACACCATAACTCTGCTCGATCAGTAATGTCACCATTACTCCATTACTAATCCACCAAATCCGCCTACCTTTGCAAGATCGAAGTTCTCAGATGGCAGAAAATAAGTGGTCTTTAATATGCAGCAAGTTCCGTTTAGGTTTATCTGAATCTACATATCCTAGAATGGGTAAAAGAAACTCCTCAGGTACTATTCTTCCAGAAAGCACACAACTCCGAAGCAAAATCGATGTTCGAAGGACACATTTACACCGATGAACTAAAGAAGCATGTTTAAAAAATGGACATCTAAAGAAAAGTCGTCTATGGAACTGCACCTGCTGAAGATCGAGCGGAGCTGAGAGACTGTTTGCGGAGGCACGAGACGGATACAGAAAGCGCTGCTCCACTTCTCTTCTGCGGGCTTAGTTCCCTCCTCTCCTCCTCCTCTTGGAGGCCCCACCCCAGCGTCAGCGACCCGGTGCTGCCGCACCGCGTGGGCGACCAGCTGGCCTTGTCGCCGTCATCGGCAACAAGCGCCTAAAACTGGCGCAGCCCTCGCAGGCCGGCGCCGCCGTGGCGGGCGGGGGCAGCGCGCTGTTGGGCGTGGATGAAGACGGCGGTGACGGCTCTGGGCTGCGACTGATGCTGGTAGTGGTGACCACGACACCGTCGGGAGCAGGGAACCGCAGGCGGCGGCGGCCGGTTTTGAAGGACGGCTGCGATTTGGGAAGGAGGAGAGGCGGCGGGGCTCAGGAATCGAAGGAGGCTGGCGGCGCGAGGGGATTGGAGATCTCGAGCAGGAGACGGCGGTGGCGGAGAGCACGACCCACGGCCGGAGCCGTGGGATCCAGGCGACGGCGTGATGGATGAGAACCCTAGGCGGCGCTGTCGCGAGAGGAGAGGAAGAAGAGAGGAACGGGCACTGTTCACTTCGCGGTGGCAAGAGCTGTAATATCGACGAACTCGTGGGGATAAAGAAGAGACAGCAAATTCATCTGTTGCTGACCGGTGGGCCCATGCTGATTTCTGAGTCACTGATTTGCGGGCCCAAGCTGAGGATGAACCACAGGCCTCCAATCCCAGGGAGCTTAGTAGTTGTAGAGATGTCCCACATATTAACTCATAGTCAGGTACCTGGCTAGGCGAGTGGACACTGTAACGATTGATAGGTTCCAGAGTGTATCTTTTCCTCGCAAGAGGAGAAAATATCTGTCTTAGACATTTTTAGTGTCACGGTATTCTTTCCAATATAACTGAAATGGCGTGTGGCATCCCCAAAATAACCATTTGATATCATGTCTTATGATATTCTCATGATCCAAGGATGATCAGCAAATGCGAACATATATGATGAGGAACTAGTAAACATATTGACAACGTGTCTGGCAGTATATCAACGAGTCTCTCCAATATTATGCTACACTAACAAAGTACGTACTCTCATGATTATTTGTATCTCGTAACACTTTACTTTATTCTCATGGTCAGGAAAAAAACATCGAATAATACATGAGCTAATCTAGAGGTCTGACTAGGGATGTGGTTTGTGTCTATTATTCCACACATGTAGCCGGTTTGCCATATAAATCTCACATTGAGAAACTATTACAACTATAGCATAGAACATAAACATGACATTTGGGTGAAAATAGAATAATAACCATTTATTACTATCTCTAACGCATATTTTCAACGTTAGTAGCTTCTTCGCCGCCACAATTTATTTATTTATTAAAGCACGTCCTGCATAAGTGCCTAACAAGATTCCTTTTTTATGTGAAATTAATGGAGTCTCGAGACGAAAAGACGAGTTGTGGTATGGCCGACCATGCTCTAACCGTCGCTTGTACCGAGTGGTTTGGGCTATAGTACTTAAAACAAAACATCTCGTGTGAGGGTTACAAAGGGATGAGAGGCAAGAGAGTAACACACAAATCAACATTCAGCGGAGGAGGGAGATGAGAGGAGAGAAATCCGAAGAACAAGAAGTTTCCACCCTGTCCATCTGAGATTCCTCTTGTAAGACCAAGATGTACCACATTTTCTATTGTTTTACACCGCCGAAGGAAATATTTCCATATACAATTTGGAGTTTGTAATTATGGTTTCAAACTCCATTTGAGAGATTGCAACTTGGTTGATCATTCATCTTATTATGACAAACTTTTAAGATATCGATATGATTTCCCATGTGGTTATTTGTTCTGCCATACGTGCTTAGTCTCTTGAGTGAGTAGCTCACCTCAGCGTGGGAGATTAGGGGGATTGTTAAGATTTAGATGTTGTTAATCCTTACTTGATATATCAGTGTGATTTTGTTGAATTCTGGTTGTGCATTGTTTATTCATGGTGTACCAATATGTGTTGTCCAATTCAAGGGCATAGTGATGTGGGCCTACCCTTCGGGTGCCCCACCAGGAGGACACCTGGTGCACGTATAAGCTAAGTCCCAGCAGCAAGCCTGTCAGAAGACCAAGGCCAAGGCCCACAAGGGGCCCAACAAGGCAAAGTACGCTCCAAGACAAGCGAAGCCTAGGTCGGTAGAGACCTACCTTACTTGTAAACCTGATCGGATGCGAACTCCCGAGACCCAACCTCCTATATAAAGGCTGGGAGGGCCGCCGATCTAGGTCACGCAATACTCATACCACCAAAACCCTAGCGAGATCGCCATCTCGCCGGGACGCCACTGTACCTCCTTTGTACATCTCATACATCAATAACCAGACAAGCAGGAAGTAGGGTGTTACCCTCCGGGGGCATGAACCTGGGTAAATCCTCGCTTGTCAGCCGACGATACTACCCGCGCTACCAAATCTCTTCCCCCAATCTCAACCCTAGGTACCGAACCATGGGATTTGTCGTGATACCCCCACGTCACATAGGAAACATGAACTAATGACCACTTGGGTAAGCACATATCGTTTGGCAACTCCGTGACCTTTATGTGACATGTGTTAGTATCAACGACGAGCGGCAACGATACGAGGAGCACGAGAAGCCACGACATGAAAATATGGTAACAGAGAGGAGAACAATATAAACTCAAACAAGTTCGACGGAAGAGTTTGGCTATTTAAGATTGGCTCGCCTACCAACCATGTACCCGGTCACAGCGAGTAATTTCACACTATCATTGTCTAGATAGCATATCTGCTTATTATCATGAACCGATCTCTCTCACACTTAGCCATCTCCTTACAAAAAAAAAAACATGACTCTACTTCTATTCGTCCTCTTTAGTTTATTTCAAGCAATTGCAGGAGTTCACTATTTATCCATCGTATCCCATGTTATGGAAGTCTTGCGGGAGCCAACTCGAAGTCAACACACTTGAGAATTATGATAACTCAAGTGTGCCCGAAACACCAAATCAAGATAACCTATCTACTTAGGATCGTCATTAAACTGAGAATGATACTTCCAAGAAAATATGTTTCAACTATACCCTATACAATTGGATATCATACTAAACATCACAAATAGGCCTATGAACTAGTGCGATGAGATACGCATTAAACACAATGTGATAACAAATATCCAAGGTAGTCATCATGTAAACCGTCAAATGAAAGAGATTGACACCCTACATATCAAGCTGACAAAAAATTGCAGCCTAGAACAGGGTTTCCTTGTGGTTTCCAGAAAAATAGTATGAGAAATAAAATGTGTGGCCAAATGGTTCCTGATCTGAAACGATGTTGTGAAACGTAAGTGCGAGTGCGTGATGCCGCAAAAGTTGTCTTAAAAACTGCAACTTCTGCATGCGTGCATCTATGCCCTAATCCTACTTGGGAAACTTCGAATGCACATATGCATATGCTAGCTTAGACCTTCCACATGAAGTTAGGAGCCTGAGTTGTTTCGGGATGAGGATGATGAGCCGAAGAGGAGGTTACCGGGACGTCATCGCATGGCGTGTCCGCCGACGTCCCTACCCCCGCCATTGCCGGTGCGGTTTCTTGTCCCTCAGAGTGCGCCATGCCCGCGGCATCGTCACCGGAGAAGCGGGAGTGGAGGAAGAGCCCGCGGGCGCTGTCGTCCATTTCGTAGTCCCAGAAGGAGCTGCCCGGGCCCCACGCGTTGCACCATGCCTCGTCGGCCGGAGCCCACATGCCTATGCCACCGGATGCCTCCGGCGTGTGAAGCATTTCGGCTGAGCTTGGCGCCGTAGCCGCGTCGCCAGAGCCGCCTTGTTGTGGGGTAGTCGTTAGGAGCGGATGTTGCGGGTGGTCTTCAAACGTGAACCTTTGATCTGCGTGTTGCTGTTCTTCCCGCTGCCTCGGAGCTTGCTGCGTGTTGGCCGCGGCCTCGTCAGACGTTTGCGGAGGCGAGGACGATGACGACGAGCACGACGCGGTGGCTGCAGCTGCTGAGGCAGCAGCGGAGCTGGCGGCGCTTGTGCGGCCGCTCCCCCGGCCGGCCCTTGCCAAGGAACCGGTCTGGGAAATTAAGCCGCGCGTTCTCGCCGCGGAGCTTGAACGCCTCGCGGTCGTACGCCATGGCGGCGTCCTCAGCGGTGTCGAACGTGCCGAGCCACAGCCGCGTCCGGTTCCTGGGCAAGCGGATCTCGGCCACCCACTTCCCCAGTGCCGCTGCCGCACGCCGCGGTACAGCTTCTGCGGCGGCGGCGGCGGCGCCCCCATGAGCTGCTGGTACAGCGACGGCGGCATGCCGGCCAGGCCGCCGCGGGGGCTCAGGTTCAGCGCCTCGCTCCAGTACCGCACCAGATGCTGCTGCTGCTGCTGCTGCTGCTGCTGCGCGCTCTCGGCCGGCACAAAGAACGACTGCGGAGGCGCCCCGCCGAAGGAGATCATCTGCTGGTGCCGCAGAGGCGGTTGTTGCTGCTGCGGTTGCTGTGGTGACGGCAGGAGAAGGTTCAGGCTCCCTTGCATCTCCGTCGTCGAGGCCGGCTCGTACGCGAAGGGGAAGACGTGGCGGGCGGAGGGCGGCGGCGACGAAGGCGGGAGGACGGAGCTGTCCGAAGCGGCGGGGAAAGAGCGAGGCGAAGCCGGAGCCGAGGAAGAGGTGGTGGTGGAGAGCGCGGAGGTAGTTCGGTGGAGGCGGTCGGGGCTCCTCCCGATCTTCCTGAGCGGGCGCAGCGATGCCGCCGACGCGTCCTCGAAGACCGGCGCCAGCTGCCGCCGCCGCGCCTGAATCGGCGTCAACCCCTTCCCCTTCCAACTCCTGCCACTCCCACCACCGTCGCCACTCGCGCTCGGCGCGTCCATGATCGAGCGTGGACAAAGGCTGCGCCGGGAAATGATCGCTTGGTGGCGTGGTCGCGCGCGGTGGGGTTTGGTTCTGCTGATTCCGGGACGAGTGTGACCGGAACGAAGCTTATAAAGGTCGGGCCGATCGACTCGCGACGGGAGTGTGAGGTGAGTGGGAAAGGGAGGCGGGAAGAACAGACGGTGCGACGCGCCAGAGGGAAAAGATCGTACGTGGTCGGTGAAGGGGCCCCACGCTCATGGACTTCGCTCGCGACATGGGGCACTATGTTGCTGTCACGGCGGCGTGGGCGGTACTACTGACCTAGAAGAACCAACCAGAAAATGCGACTAGAGACTTCGCCAACATTGACCCTCCCAATCCCAATCGCTTCCCTTGCACTCCAATCTCCTCGATCACCCCTGATGCTACTAGTAGTATAATATTGGAAAAAGTTTAAAACAAACCCTGACCTTGTAGACAAAGATAAATCGAACCCCGAACTTTGAATCCGAAAGTTGGCAAACCGAACTTGTTAATCCTGATCTATTTTGAACCAAGACCTGTTTGGTCCACTCGGAATATTACAATCCCGGCTGGGCTAAAGTGCTACACTCACTGATGATTTGGACCCGCAACAGTGGACCCACGTGTCATATTCATCTTCCCAAATTTCTCTCTTACATAATCGATCTGGGCTGCTGGCCCGAAGTCGTGGCCACGTTTGCGGGAGACGCCGGGGACGACGGCCTCAGGATGCAGGCAAGCGTCTCCATCAGCTGCTCGAGCCTTCTGAGTGCCCTCGGCGCTACGTTAGGCCGCCGCGACTCGCAACGAATGGTGGGCCGTTGACACGCAGAGGCCACACCGGCTTCCTCCGACGCCCCTGTCATGATGGCGCACCGGTACATGTCCGGGAATGGCATTCCCCCGCGCAAAAAGCGAACCCGATTTTATTTGATTAGTTGATTTTCGCGTGATTTTATTGACCCACCAAAGCTAACTAGATGGGATTGCACCCAAGGCCTTGACTAATATTGCTTTCGAGGCGCTCGTGGGGTGCCTTACAGATGTGATTTATTTAGCCCTATCTCGTCGGGGTGAATCCGAGGTAGAAGACGAGACAACTCGTTCCCTGAAAGAGAGATATTGGGGGTAGAAAATAAAAATGATAGATGGGTCAGCTTAGCGAGTGAGAGTAGCGGATTTTATTTTATTTGGCATTGAAAACATGTACAAGGTCTGGAATAGACTGGGATTGACAGGTTTGCTGTGCCATCTTCCAGATTCGAAGTTCGGGGTTCGATTTAACTTTCATTTACAAGTTCAGAGTTTGTTTTGAACTTTATTCAATTCCACGGAGGTAGTAGTGACTGTTTTCTTCACGAAAAAAATGGACCCTCCCCTGTTCCCAACCAATCCCATCACGCGCGCAATAATTGTATTGCTAATTTGTATGTTTAGCGACCATGTTAGACATAAAACAAGACGCCTAGTTAATCATGCAGTAGGTGAGGGCCGCCTACGGAAGCGATTAGGTTTCTTAATGACATTGCCAGCCGGGTTAACAAAATCGTCCACGCGTGCTTCCCGGTCTTGGCACGTAGTAGCCGCGACCTCTTGCCAGAAGGGGGAATCAGTTAACTTAATCAAGCCATCACCTTGCTAGAAGCTGTATTTTAGCTTATCTTCCTCGAATTAGTTTAAGCACAAGCACAAGTGATAAGCTTTGCCGCATAGATTAGCAGGGCCGTACGCTTGGGCAGCTTAATTAGGCCTTCTGTCAACGTGATTTGCTCGGCCGGGGGCAAGCGACAGTTCGACATGAATTCGCACGCCTGTTGCTTCCCATGATCGTTCGCCTCGTTTTCATGTGCTACAGTACAGCAAGACAAGAGACTGCGTAATTATAGATTAGATAATGGTTGATTGATGGCTTGGGTATATACGGGACTTACGTATGGCATCCGATGTTAGTTGCAATTTGCAAAGCATGAAAGGACATTAAGAATTTATGCATGTACTGTTTGTCCGAGATGAAACAAATTAATAAGGGCAACTGTTCTGCCCTTGTCAATGGAAAAAAGATGAATGCTAGATAGATCATGATCTTTCGGGGGAAAACAAGATAGATAACGATCTATGCATGTCGCCATCGTATTCCCGAAAACCAATTGGCAGTGATATAGTTAGCTTGCACCTGATCGATCGAGGAAGGCGTCCTAGAGTAATTCGCTTGGTTGATTCCTGCAGATGGATCGTCTTGGCCTGCCTGCTGCCTCTACATTTCAAGCACGCAAGAAGGATTTTCAGGTTTTAATACTTCACTAATATAAGACATTTTAGTTATTTTAATATTGAATACATACATGCTAAAATGAAGAATATACATACATTTGTATCTCTAGATACATATGAATTAAGAAAAAAGTAAAATGTCTTACATTAGTAAACAGAGGAGTAGATAAAATTAGAAGAACATTGACGGGTATGCTCACACATATGGCGGAAGATTAATTTTGGCGCACACCGTTCTTTCTGCCATCGCAGTTTTTCATCTCATGTCGTTGGACCCACTCCCATGTGTTTTCAAAGCTATTGATAAAATTAGAAGAGCTTTCTTATGGAAATGAACAAAAAATGTCCAACTTGAGCATTGTTTTGTCAGCTGCAAAACAGTGTGTCAACCGAAAAAAAATGTGGCTGGGTATCATGGATCTTGGTATCATGAGCACGGCGTTAAAGACCAGAGAGTCAGCGAGCTTGCGAACATCTCGTGACAAACCATGGATGAAAATAACATAGGCATTTTCAACGCAGCCTCGGTCGTGACAATTGGAAATGGAGAAGTACTAATAAATGGCTCAACCGTAAAACTGTTGAAGAAATTGCTCCCAAAGTATATCAACTAGTTAACCCTATAATCAAAGTTAGAAGACAGGTCGCTGAAGCTTGCCATGAAAGCAACTGGATAAATGATATTAAGAAACTTTTGTCAATTTAGGCCTTCTTGCAAGTCCTCGCTTTGTGGGAAGAACTCGGAGTTTTTCATTTGCGTCTGGTATTGGAGACATTTGGACTTGGCCCTGGAATCTACAGGTTCATTTTTTTCTTCAATTCAGTTTAGCCGGAATTTCAAATTGGCTCTTGGTAGATTAAAAATATTGAAAAATAGTAAACATTTCACAAAATTCTGAAAAATATTGGTGACGAACGTATACAAATTTTGTACATATGTGCCAAGTTTCGTGGTGAAAATGGCATCTCGGCTGTCCTGTGTAAAAAGACAAATCAGTGGCCAAAATAAGATTTCAAAAATATGATTTTTTAGAGCAACGGTTTTGTTGTTTTTACACGGAGCATCACACATGACATTCCATCATGAAACTTGGCACGAATTTAGAAAACATGTATATGTTCGTCACCAGTTTGTTTCAAAATTTCATGAAATGTCTTACTATTTTTGTAAAACAAAAATCTACCTGGATCATATGAGCTCGGGAGCCAAAACGTCTTCCTGCAAGATCAGTTTGCTACTAACTAAAAAGTGTGTTTCAGCCAAGGCGATATGGTAATTCTGGGCCCACTACGGTGCAATTTTTTGCTTGGTTAACAAACCTAAAAAAATTTGGATAGCTGATCGCTTGGCTAGGAGAGGGCTATATCACCATGAATGCTGCGTTTTTTGCAATTTGGCAAGCGGAGATGTGCATCGTCTGTTCATGGAGTGTGCGGTAGTAAACATCATATGGA
This sequence comes from Poa pratensis, assembly GCA_947311845.1. Classification (NCBI taxonomy): domain Eukaryota; kingdom Viridiplantae; phylum Streptophyta; class Magnoliopsida; order Poales; family Poaceae; genus Poa; species Poa pratensis. The sequence goes on along the minus strand of CAMZMU010000063.1, from coordinate 60,059,403 downwards.
GCAAAGCTCTGCAGTGGGCTGGTCTTCCTCGGGTTGTTCAGTCTGAAAATTTGCAGCTGAGCGATCGGTGGAGTCAAGCGGGGGCTGCCCTTCATGGTGATGACAGGAAAAGACTTAAACACAATTATTATCCTGACTATTCGAAAATTTTGAAACTTCTTCATCTGTTGGTGCACAAAGCACATACACGTCTTTGGGTCATCAACAGATTTGGTCATTTCATTATCTTGTAATATTTCTGTAAGGCATTGGTCGTGGAAGGGATTAGGAAGGTCATTTTATCCCTTTCTTGCATGAAATCGTTTGTTTTTTGTATGTCGTTTGTTCTTCTTCCCATACATGAAGTTCTCCTACATGGTTCAAAGAAAAAGATCGTTTGTCTTTGATTGCGCCCCTCGCCGGCCCAATACCTCCTCAAAGCACAACAACTAGCTCAATGTCTAAAGCATCCATCTCAATGGGTGTGGCTGGATGTACATATATGTTTTTCTTCAAGGATTATAAGATAAAGTGGTCAGGTTACATAAATGGTAAACCTAACGGCACGGCCGTTCCAAACAAATTTGGCACGAGGGGCACACTGATCCTTGGGTGTTATATAATTTGTATTGAACTTTTGTACTTATTTATACCTTATTTCAGCATGCTACCGTATTTATAAGTATTATTTTATATTTCTTATTTTTACTATAGTTAGCCATGTAACAAAATTGCTAAATATTAATCGTAGGATCGTTTTTGTATATTTGAGATACACATAGTTGAAAACTACACTTGCAATGTGCTTGACTTAACTATATTGTGTAACATTATATCCTTGATGAATTAATTTGTGATAGTTGCAAAAACTATATAGTGCGTATATATTTATGGTAGACATCTTTAAAGCACATGATCTGACAAATATCTTAATAGACCTTTTTAGTGTGTGAGTAGGTAAGCATATTTATAGAATCTTGACAATATAAACTATAAGTTACGATAGGTTAAATAATGAGTTGAAAACGTGTACATGCTATATGTACCAGATGTTGAAATATCATCTCTAGCGGTAATCATCAACAAATAAAAATTACAATGAATAATACTAATACTTTCACGTAAATACGATTTGATATCCTCACATGCAATCCACTTGGTATCAGATGCTCTATGTGAGTCCTCATGTCAATCCATGATATTGTCGTGCACACATAATTATTAAACATGGAAATCCAGCTAACATACATTTTTTATCTTATGGTACATACCATATAACTTCCATACTCACTATTGGTGTGTGGCGTGGGCTTGCTCCTACAAATTTAGCCTTTAATAGATATACAATACTTTCTTCGCAATAAGTGATAATAGTAGAGTGGTTAGTATCCTATACTCCTTCGGTCCGCAAATAAGTATATTTCTAACTTTTGTACTAAGTCAAACTTATTAAAATTTGACCAACTAGAGAAAAGTACCGACATTTATGGTACTAAATTAGTATTTCTAGTTTCATCCTGAAATGAATTTTTAAAATATACCAATTTGATATCATATATGTTGATACTCTTTTCTTTAAAATTTGTCAAAGCTTGACTTAAAACATGAGGTAGAAATACGTGAACAAAGTGAGTATATTTTGGGGCCCTCCTCTTATTAGGGCCCGGGGCGGTTGCCCTTTTTGCCCGGCGGCCCTGCCTCACGGCCCAAATAATTTCAGGTTTACAATAAAACGAAAAAATAAAGCAAAATGCGGCAGTCTCTATTCTCATGCATGACCAACGCCACCGGGTACGCAAGCTCACTGACCACCGATCGGCACAGGAAGGAACACCAGACATGGGCCGGCAGAGAGGAGTACCGTGCCCGATCAAAGTCACCAAAGGGTACGATCGATCTACGAGAGATTATAACGAGGCAAATGGTGTAGTTGTCCGGTCCCAATAATTCCAGATTCTCCCGGAAAGAGAATGCCAAGAGGAAAGGCGTCCAAGTGGCCGTTCGTCTGGCCCCTATTTCTGGGCGCATCCGCTGCACGCGTGCGCGAGTTCGTACCTCCCGGCCGGGCCACCTAACTCGCCGCCGGCCCCATCGATGGCCGCCGTCGCTTTCGACAAGAACGGCTCCGACCCACGGAAATGCATGGCGAGGGTACACCACGGTGTGACGTGCTTACCACAAAGATCTATACTATATCGACGTGGAATCCAAGCGGCCGGCGGCGGCTACGCCAGGCTCGTACGTAGGTGACGGTGGAGATGGGGCCGCCCAACCACACCCACAACACCGGCCACCGACCGGCGCGCACGTCGGACATCGCTAGCTAGCTCTGGAACAGCTAGCGCCCCGTCATCGGCCGGCCAGGTGGTCCATCGCTATCATGGCGCGGCGCGGTTCCGTGAGGCCGTCGCTGGGTACCCGGCCCTCCCGGCGCCGACCTTGGCCCGGCACTGCGGTGGCGCCGGCGGTGACTTTCGGCCGAAGTCAACCCCCACCCACGCGCCGAAGGCATCCCGAGTGCGGGTCGGGACGTGGCGCAGCTTTGAGCCCCACGATCTGGGTCTATCGCCTTACGTGGCGCGTTGCGGTAGGCTGGTGTCGTTGGGATATTTATTTATCGTGACCGGAAAAGAGTTTGACTTCATCTCAGATCAGATCAGTACCGCTAGGTGGAGTAGGTACGTACCGGTTAGCTAGCATGCACTACCGGCACATCATCGTATGTCTAGACTGGCCTATATATGATGTCTCATGGAATCCCTCGTATGCAAAGCTACGACAACGATGGTATGAGTTGCAAGATAAATTCAACCTCGTAATATGCTATAATGTTATTCTAGCTTCATGTCAACGTAGATACACGCGTCACGTCAAAGGAGACAATTCAACAAGACTTTCATTCTTCTTCCACTATCGTCGGGTTGGAGTGGAACAACTTAATAATATGGCACGCTATTTATATGTTAAAAATATGAACTCTAGCGTTTGTTATTGTATTGCGATGACCCTCGTGGGGTTTATGTATAGGTACAACGTGGTAGAGAGGTTTTGGAGTATAAGGAAGATTTATGTTTAAACCGATTGTAGCTCTAACATTTATGTCATCTTCTCCGATTCCCCCATTATCAACCGTGTCTCTAATATAATGGGTCAGTTGCGATCGCCTGAGGGACAAAAAATACGCTATTTGTATAGAAGGAGCTACGTCGAGGACATTCTACATCTAAAAAATGTAAGAGGGTGTCGTCGGTGGCTTCTTTCACATGTCAGAGGATCTGGCCGTAGGTGAGAATAACAGTTTTGCCACGGTTGGAGGAATCCCACGGCAAATCGGGTTGTAACTTTTTTTGCACGACGGTTTGTAACTTTTTTCTTTTCGATGATTTGCTAAGTTTGTAATAAATTACTCATAATGTAAGGTAATTACGATCTTAATATTTCTGTAGGGGGTTACAACATGCATATACTGATATACATATGTGTATGCACATATCTGACGAACTGTTGTGGTTACATGCATAAAGCGATGTAGAGAGACCGAGTTTTAACCCTTTTGAAAAAAAAAGGGCAAATAATTGTTTGAATCGGCTACTTCCATATTTTATTTCTTTTGCAAAGAGAATCTACCTCTTTTATACAGGAATCGAAACCAAACGAGCACATAATTCTTTCGCATAGAAGGCCAAAATCATATCCTCATGCAAAGACAACTGTGCAAGCGTTGCCCAATTTCCGACTCAACAAAGTTCTGGTACTTGATCATACTAGATGCAACGAACTGTACTGGTATCGCTCATATAATTAAGGCAAATATATACTACTATAACAAAGTTATCTCCGCATCTTTGGTCCCTGGTCTATGCATATTCATAACTATAATACTGGCAACGTTAGCTGGGCTGCTACAGTCTAGACTTGTATTTCTAATAGTCAAGAGAACAATCGCACGAGATGTGAATGGTTCAGGCTAGTGGAATTGATCTTTTTTCGAAATGGAGGATGAACCCCCCGAATGATAGCAAAGAAATACATCGATCAGCCGGAAGCCACCGTTCAGGCAATAATTCGCTACACCTAGAACACAAGCTTGATGAAGGGGGTGGATCTGATTGTAGCAAAGTGCTCTGACCTCACACACCAACGCAAATCATCTAAATTTGGAGGCTTCAACCAAGCCGCCCAACAGCGAGCAAAGAGCACAATCCGTTCCAGCAGACCCTCAGCGCACACCCAACATGCGCACACTCAGAAGCTGCTGCCGTCATCTTTCACCAGCCCATCTTCAGGAAGGATCAACGAAATGACCTTGTCAAGCTTGTCATCGGCGCCGCCACGACGCCAGACAGCACCACCATCATGCGCGCGTCTATCATCCCGCATCCGCCGCCGATACTCCGCTGCACCAAGCCACCAAGGCCCACCGACTCCGACGCGGTAGAAGCAACACCGCACCACGACTAGACCCTCCAACCAGAACTTGTTCAAAAACGATACCCCAAGAGGGAGAACGACACCTCAAAGTGTCGCCATCGTCCGATACAGTGGAATTGCTAGCACAAGTAAGACTACAATACTTCCTTCACGATTAACCAACTAAGCTAGGCTTTGCGTGTCTTCTTATGTTAGTCGCCGTCACTCCTAGCTAGCTAGTGATAGGGGTGGTGGAGACGATGAAGTCTAGCTAATTTATGCATGAGTTGTTTGAGACAGTAAAACGACAATCCTGATAAGCACGTGAATTTAAAATCTTGGATCGGTTGTTGGCATGACGCATTGCCGGTTGCGTGCATCTTTTCGTAGTAGATTCTTGGAGACAACGACTTAACCCATATACTTTACCATGAGCCATTAAAAACTGTGAGCAAACGGGAGAACGACGAACTTACGTTTTTAAGGAAAGCCATCATAGCGACATATTGATTAGCGAAAATTGTGGCAGCTCAAAGTAGTGCTCAATGATAAAATGTGGCAGATCCTCTAGACAAGCAATTGAGGGACTAATGATGAAATGTTTTTGAAAAGACTAATGATGAAATGTGGCAGATCCTCTAGACAAACAATTGAGTGTAGGGCCCGTTTGGAAGCACCGTATTGTTTAAGTATTGTGAGAATATTTCAGTTTCCTAAAATTCTGAAGCATGGAATACTTCAAGACGTTTGGTCTACTAAAAACTGTGGTTTAGAAACTGTAGTATCCCCCCCCCCCCCCACACACACACACAATACTTCATTTTTTGGTCGTTTTGGATACTTTGGTCTTGACCTCATTTTTCCTATACCAAGAAACTGAAGTATTCATCCGCCAGACACTCAAATACTTCATTTTTTGAATATTGTAGTTTTAGGTAAACTGAGCTCCCAAACTAAGCCGTAGTCTCTCCGCCTTACATGCAAGAGTACAGTCACCCTGGGTTTCGAAAAACTAAAGAGAACAGTCACCCTATTGTTTTCTCAAGCACTATGAGCAAAAATCACGTGAGCAAAGCCTCTTCTTGTCGTACAGTCACCCTACTGGTAGGAGCAAAAATCACATAAGCAAAGACTCTTCTCCAGTTTATGGCCAAAAAAAAAAGACTCTTCTCCAGTTGAATAATCGTCTTACTGCATAACAGACACTAGCGCATTTGGACATAGCCTGTGCCAGACTTATCGGGCCACTTTGCTACCAGGAGGAACTTTTGCTTCAAAGGGGCAATCCTATGTATTGCTCACTAGCGACGCGGTATGCTTGCGCCGCCTGAAGGAGCTCTTTGCTGGGCCGGGCCCATTCCTTTCCTCTATTCCTTTTCCTCGTTCTGCTTACAATATCTCAGATCCGTTTCCTCATTTCCTCTGTCTAGGTTCAAAATGCGAGAAATTTCCTTATAAATGTAATAATTAAGAGTACAATTTTTTAATTATATAATTTTTGCATGTGTTCTGCATTTTTTTCTGGATCTTTTTTTTGAAGATTTTCCAAAAAGAAAAATTCAAACATAGTTTCTGGTCACCTGTTGAAACATAGTTTTTACACGCTTACCCCTTACCCCCTTTCTGTTCGAATATTTCTTTTTTTTATCGTTTCAAAATTAAAAAAATTACCTAACACTTCTGTTCAAATACCTGTTTGAAAAAACTATTCGAAGGTAGATACTCTTGACCTACCTTTTCGTTCTCAAATACATACGTTTTTAAATATGTGGCTTTGTTCACCTTTTTTTATAATCGTTCAACAGATCTTTTCAAAGGTAACAATTTTTATCCTACCTTTTCTAATATCATTTTTCTCAAAATTGATCAAACAAAGCTGATCAATATAGTACATGTACACCTTTTTCTGTTCTCTTTTAAAATCGTTCAAAAATAATTTCTGTTCGTCGACCCTTTTCTATTTACTTAGAAAATTGTTCAAAAATACTTTCCATTCACCGACATTTCTTCTGTTCAATTATGAAAATCGTTCAAAAAATGTTTTCATTTATCTCCCCTTTTCTGTTCACTTAAAAATCATGCAAACATAATTTTTGTTCAGTCAAAAATTGTTCAAACATAGCCTGAGTTTTAGGGCGGTGAATGGCATTTTCTGTTCACTTTTAAAATCGTTCAAAAATTGTTTCTTTTCATTTTTAAAATCGTACAAACATAGTTTGTGTTCACCCTTTTTTCCTGTTCACTTAAAAATTCAAAACTAGTTTCCGTTCACACATTTTTATGTTCACTTTTAAAATTGTTCAAACATAGTTTCTGTTCACTGACCTTTCCTGTTCACTTCTAAAATTGTTCAAGAATAATTTCTGTTCATCGACATTTTATGGTCACTTTTAAAATCGTTCCAGAATAGTTTCTGTTCACTTTTGTACAATATTTCAAAAAAAATCCGTCCGCCCACCTTTTCTATTTACTTTTAAAATCGTCTAAAAATTGTTTTCATTCACTGACATTTTCTGTTCAATTTTAAAATCGTTTAAAAATAGTTTTCTTTCACTTTTTTAAAATCGTTCAAAATAGTTTCCGTTCACACCTTTTGTTGTTCACTATTTAAAATGGTTCAAAAATATTTTATGTTCACCGAAATTTTCTGTTTACTTTGTAAAATAATTCAAAAATAGTTTTTGTTCGCTGACCTTTTTTGTTTACTTTATGAATTGTTCAAAAATTGTTTCTGTTCAACGATCTATTCTGTTCACTTTTAAAATCGTTCAAAAATAATTTCCATACACCGACTTTTTTTGTTCACTTTTAAAATCGTTCAAAAATAGTATCCGTCCACAAGCCTTTTCTGCTCACTTTTTGAAAAATCGTTCAATAATAATATCCATTCACAAACCTTTTCTGTTTACTTTTTCATATTGTTCAAAAATAGTTTCTGTTCACCGTCCTTTCTTGTTCATCTTTTCAAATCGTTCAAAAATAATTTCTGTTCACCGATCTTTTTTGCTCACTTTTTAAAATCATTCTAAAATAGTTTATGTTCACTTTTTAAAGATCGTTCAAAAATTGTATCCTTTCACAGACCTTTTATGTTCACTTTTTAAAGATGGATGGAAAAAACAGTGAGTTCTTTGAAAAACTAAATGGACGATCAATAGTATCGCTGAACACATAAATTCGTCGTTAGATTTCCTATAACCCTGACTTGATTCTTAAAATATTGTTTCGACTATTGCACATGTACCGTACTAATTGTAATTTTTTCAATACACAATGCAACAGGTCATCTCGAGAACAGAAGCTACCGACATGACCATACGGACTTGTGCTGATGATACAGTGCCTAGAGATTGTAAGGACAAAGCTTTTCTAGCACATGAATATAATCTGACAATCTAATCTTGCAATCAACCGACATGACAATGCAAGACATGTGCTAAACATACCGTGCCTAGAGATTGTAAGGAGACATCTTTTGTACTACACAGATTAAATTGAATCTAATCTGACAATCTAATATTGCAATCAACCGACATGACCATGCAAGACATGTTCTAAACATACAGTGCCTAGAGATTGTAAGGAGACATCTTTTGTACTGCACAGATTAAATTTAATCTAATCTCACAATCTAATATGACAATGCGTTCAGAATTCTAACCTTGATACTTTTCTTTCGAAGACGAGATTTCGTCCCGCTTGAGGCGCATTGCGATCCAGCCATTGAAGGGGACTTCATCCGCGTCGGCGGCAGCACGTGGGAAAGCTTAGCGGCAACAGTTGGGAGGGGCGAAAAAGAAGCATGTTGAGAGGGCGTGAGAACGATGGCGGCTGGTTTATTTCTGATGGGTATTTATTGGGCTAGTGTGCCATGAGTAATCTTTAAATTTATGGTAAGTGTTTGAGCGGGATACGATTTGGCACCATCGTGGTTATCGGCATGTACATAAATACCTTTGACGTACAAACCTAAGATTCTTAATGATGTGGATCATACGTGTTGGATTTTTTTTATTCTGAGATGATTTTCTAGACCTGATACGACTCCAACATAGATCGTTCGTAACCGATAGCACCACCTTATATCGTCCAGAATCGCCAGTGTCACCCTAGATCGTCCGGAAAGGATAGTGTCACCCTAAATCGTCAGGAAACGACAGTTTCCTACATCGTATCCATGGCCGAAGCTGGATCAAGGTAGGTACTGGCAACATGCACACATATCCATGGCCGTTGCAATTAATGTTTGGACCCAGGGCGAGTTAAATAAATATAATTACACTAAACTTTTGTACTTTCTTACTTTTCTTCACCATATTATGGTTTTAACAGATATAAGTTGTATACATAGTTAGCATTAATTGTTTAGTATATGGTTTTTTTAGGTTTTCCATTATATATTTTTAATGTATATCATTAAAAACATAACTGAGTCCGTTGTAAGATATTGTTCTTAATAAGATACAAAATCATTTTGAATGTGAAAAAAAAGGAAAAACACATGGTTCATTCATGATTGTACAACTGACAAATTATATAGGGTATATGTATATTATTGTTTGGATGTTCTTCTCTATCTTTAGTATTATTAAATATTTTGGCAGAGATTTCAACGCATACAACCTTGCAGACATCTTAACAGATGTGTGTAGTGTATGGTTATGTAGAAAATATATAGAAACTTCTGAAATATATATTGAATAGTTTACATGACCATTTTTAATGTCTTACAGGTTACACTAGATTTAGTAATAAGTTAATATACAAGTTTTAGAGTACTTGGTAATTTTAACAACCATCCGCTTAAATCTGACGGTGAAAAAATAGGAGTTACCGAAAAAATAGGAGCTCCAGATTATATTGGTATGGTGCATTGTATTAGACGAAATAATGGGGTGCATTGTTTTTATAAGAAAAACAAAAAGAGCAGACCTACCCACTGGTTTGCAGTCTTATGAGTTGACAATTGACATAAGTAAACAGGGAAGCTTCTTGATTTGGCGCAAGCTCAGTTTAATGCCAGTGGATTTTGCCAGAACGGAAGCAAACTGGCACCAGATCGACTATCATCTCCGTCGTGCTAAATAACCTCTTGTAGAAACTGCAAGCTCGCGGTACCTACCAGATGCATCACTAATATACGAAGCTAGATTCCACGAGGCAGGTTATTTGCTACTCCATCCGTTCTTTAATATAAGATGTTTTAGGTATTACACATGTTGTCTATATACATACTAAAATGAGTGAACATATAAAGTAAAATGTGTCTACATACGAAGACGAGAAGGCTTCTGGTTGTTTGATCAACAGTGTGCCAACAGGCGATAGGGTTCCCAGCCTCCCGCTAGCGCCGCCGCCGATCTGCCTCGTCCTTGTGGCCTTAGGCCATGGCGACGCGGTGGATCCCGGTGCTTGCTGGCGGGAGGGCTCCGTTTTCATATGCGTTTTTGTGTTTTGTCAGGTTTTGTGTCCTACTCAAGAAGACGACGCGGTGGCAGCTCCTTGAAGATGGAATAAGGTTCTCCCCCCTAGCCCCGTTCCGACAGCGTGTCTAGCGTTGTTGGAGGGCATGTGGAGATGTGTCTCCATCAAATCTAGTGGGATTCGGTCGGCGTTTGTCTTCGCCAGATCCGATTGGATCTGGTCGTCGTTCGTCTATGTTCGTGTGTCTACAGGTTGGATCCTTCCGATCTACGCTTCTCTTCATCGGCGACAGTTGCTCGTCTGATGCGCTGGTCCTGTGGAGTCTTAGCACGACGACTTTCCGACTGTCTACTACAACAAGGTTTGCCCGACTCAAGTGAGGGAGGGGCGATGACAGCGGCGCGCCTTCGGCTCGTTCCAGTGTTTGTAGTCGTCGCTAGGTGGTCTACGGATTTGGATATAATTTTTGTTACTTCTTGCATTATTTGTACTAACTTGGCAATTGATGAATAGATTGGAAGTTTTTTCGTAAAAAAAATGTGTCTACGTACATTTGTGTGCATGTGTATGTGGACAAATCTCAAAACGTTTTATATTTAAAAACGGAGGGAGTGCTATTTAAATAGGCGTAAGACGCATTCAAGCGAGGTTGAGAGCTGAACGAAAACCCCAGGTTGGTGGTGTGCACGACCGTGCGATCCTGCACTAATAATGCAGATTTTTGTCCAATACTATCAACTATCAAGGATCCCTTGCATATAATACACGTGGCTCGGTCTGTACGTCCACTATGTCAACACTTATAGGCACATCAACAATTGGACCATTTCAGTTCAAAGAAAAACATTCGGACCATTTTGAAAACTGAAAATTTGCAGGTTTCGATCGTCTGTTTCGTGGCCTGCACTATTCACATGTACGGCTACTAATCTACTCTCTACGTTTCAAAATAGGTGCCGTTTGGTTTTAGTTCAAACTAAAATCACGCTAGTTATTTCGGAACGGAGAGAGTAGTTTGGTAAAAAAGTTTGTTTTGGCGTGGAAGAAAAAAGGTGCCAATGTTTGAGAGAGATGTTTTGACTCCCGGATGCATGTGCGTCATGCATTGTAAACGCATTTTAGAATGTCAAAAATGTCTGCGCATAGATGTTAATATATCATGTGTTATCAAAGCCGTTTCACGAAAAACGATACTGATGTGTACTGAGTGAAAAAAATAAAGTTTGATGTAAAAATAAGGTTTTTAGCTGACACCTTTTTTGTTTTTTTACATAGGCCGTAAAAATACGGTTTTTTGCGAAACAATTTTTTTGAACACATAGAACGTGAAAGAGTATCCGCAAAATTTTGAGAATAAATATAGGTTCGACTGCAAATGCAGTATAATTTTGAGCATTGTAGCATGAACCAGGACTCTTTGCCACCACAACATTCGGGGCTCAACTCTGATATTTTGTTCGTACGCACGCAAACAATTGAAGGACATGCATGAAAGCAGATCTATGGAGCCGATTCATCGTCGCTATTCCGCCTCGCCGAGTCGCCATTAGCGCCGGCCGGCAGGGTGGCGTGAGCGAGTGAGGGAGACAAGAAAACGCGGCTACAGGGTAGAGTGGCCTAGGGCAACACGGCAAGATAAATACGGCATGGCGATGGTGTGGTACGAACTACGAACGGGGAGCGCATGGCCGTGTCGTGCCCTACTGGCTGCCGTGGCACGGTGTCGCCGTCGCGGGGCTACCCTGCCTGCCTGCCGTGGCACGGCTGGGGAGGGATCAGGGATCATGTCTCCATCCATTTCCGACCGGCCGTAAGCTCGGCACGCGCACGTACGGATCGGCGGCCACGCGCTGCATTCACGTTTTGCCGGAAGTACGTGGGAGGTCACGCCCATGACTTGGTTGGGTACACACCCGGCCGTGATTTACCCGAGTACTGTATTTGTTTGTATTCCCTGGTCAACCTTTTCTTTCTACACTGCGCTGCAGAAGAACAAATAGAAGGCTTATTAACCCAAGCGCCCAACCTGCGGCAGCAGTGTCTAATCTGGGCGCGGGCCCAGACATCCAGGCACCACTGGCTCCTCTCCGATGATCCTATATTCCTATCCACACTCCACACACTCCACACACACCCACAAGTAGCAACCAGACAGCGCGAAATGTACTTCACGCTAGGCTAGCACACTAGCATCTGGGCGGCCGAGCACAGCGCAGGTCGTCGGCGTGCTGTAGGTCGTCGGCGCCTACGTGCCGTTCGGGAGCATACGTGTCCCCGTGTTCCACGACAAACAAACCGCCCGCCACGCCTCTCGCCTTAGACCGCTATACACGTTTGCTCTCACATCTCCCAAACCATTGTCGGGAAACCGGTATAGCCTCACTCTCTGCTACGTGCTCTCATCTCTCACCAATACCCGGAAGTTGTTAACTGTAAGCAGAGTTAATTTATCAGGATCCTAGTGCCAATGTACATGCACTTATCTTATCCATTTCCAAATTAGATGACTTCCATTTATCTACATGCGGATGTATCTAGATATGTTACATGTATAGGTATATCCACATGTACATGAATGAAAAGTCATCTAATTTAGAACGGAACGAGTAGCTTGCATTCCCTTGCAATGCTGGCATCTTGTTCACATGTCATCACCACGACATGCCGGTGGGATTGGATTGGATTTATTTAGAGTAAATTAGTTAGTGTGCATCGTGACTCCTGCTCATGTTCGATACTTATCCACCTTAATTAGTCAGAACTCAGGTGCGCAAATAATTATTAAACTACACGTGATCCTAGTACGAGTAGCTAAAATGTGAGCAATGCTATGTCTAGCTCGCTCTAACAAGGCTTTACTTTCGGGAAACATCATTAGTTATTGAACTGTTAAGATGTCATTTTTTTCTTTCAAGGAGAGTTTTCCCTCCGATTCGCTACCAAAAAAAAAAAGAGCTGCTGCAAGCGCTACCCCCGAAACGATGTTAAAAGGAAGGCCGTGTAGACATGCCCAGAAAATCAAATTACCACATACCAAAACACATAAGCTAATTTTTTCTATATCGAAATGAAATCATGCACGATTATCTCTAACATCTTCTGTCCGCCAAAAGCACTATTTATTTACACTTCACTTGTCTGCTTATATCAACCAGAACAGAGATACATGAACCCAAAATTATCAAGCCATAATCATGGGGCCGTTGACTCTCCAACCTTGTGCAGCTCGAAACACTTCACTTGCCACCCGCTCGACCATCATCTCCTCTCTATTTCCTGCTATCTATGCAATATCACCACGAGTTTAACCAATGTCCAAAAACACAAATAAGAAATAAAAGGATCATGTATTCTTTTATTCTCAAAACAAGCTTCATTTCTAAATTTCCAAACAAGAAAACAGCAATAATCCTACGGTAACCAATTTCTTCTCCCTCTCTTACCAAACCCGAGATACATGTTTAACAGATTCATGGGTTTGTTGAAAGTTGAAAGTACATTTCATTATGATCCAAATTAATTTGGCAACAGAGAAACCTATGAAGAGATGGTCAATACTTAATGTTTTATCACAAAAATTGGCACTTTACATTTACTTGCGAACCTCTTGTTATAAAAATATCTTTAGTGGGTCTGTTATTTCTTAGCACCACACACAAGAACTCTTTGATAGACAACATCATCTTTATCAACTTTCTACACAAAGATCTAACAATGTAAAATTCATTCCGATTTAATGTCCAAATCAATTTTCTTGTCTCTGAAATCAATACATTACCTCCACAACTATTTTGTATACTTTCCCGCCAATGAAAATTTAGTACGTATCTCCATACAAGGTTCTACATAATTTGATTGATTCCCATCCATTATTAAGAACAATACCAACTAATATACCTTTATCAAAGCATATGTTGTGTAATCTTGGATAGTTAAGGTTAGGGGTGTTTGTCATCAACCCACCAATCCCCCAAAACGCAGAGCTAGCTTCTGCCATTTCAATTTCATTTGTACAATATTTATAGAAAATATCTTTCTATTCCATGCTCCCGGACCAAACTGGGAATCACCAAGACTTATGACTAAGTCCATAGAGATATTTGTCGTTCACATATTTATTTAACAACAAAGTTTGCCACAAATTTTGTCCAGTTTCCAATCTCTATAGCCGTTTTACCCGCAAAACAATATTTATGATCTCAATATTCAGGGCCGGTCCAATATTTTTTTGGTAAGGGCGAATAAAACTAAATATATTTTTTACTAAACTTTTATACTTATCTAAATCTTATTTTAAGCATGTTGCACTATAAGAACTATTGTTTTCTATTTATTAGCATGATTTAACTACATAACTTCCAATTTTACTAAATATAATGAAAGGTAGTAGCTGTAACCAAAGTCTTCAACCTAATCTATATAATTTATATGTACTTATGGTAAAGATCTGCAAAAAATATGATGTGACAAATATCTCAACAATGGTTTCTAGTGCATGTTTAAGTAATCATATTTATATAAAAAAATTAGAGTATAAATGGAACCAATGACATTGTTTCTAAAAACTTTTAGAGTATAAGTGGTTTCAAATGAGTTCAATATATTTTGTTCGGAACATGGTATAATCCATGAGGGGACGCCTCCCAATTCCTCTCAATCCAATTGGATTGCTGAGAGAAAAAATCACACTCTAACAGATTTGGTTAACGCCATGTTAGACATTGATGATTTATCCAAGGAATGGTGAGTGAGGCTATATTGACTTTGTGTCATGTCCTAGACCGAGTTCTGGCAAAAGAATAAAGAGATTACCCCATTTGAAGAATGGGGAAAGAAAAGATTGACACTCTCCGGCCTACCTACGAACTTGGGGTTGTTTGGCAAAACTAAATGTGCCAATCAACAAGAAGCGAAAGCTTAGATCGAAAATCGTGGATTGTGTCTTTCTTGGCTATGCTCCTAATTGCATTTCTTATATATTTCTTGTGGTGAAATTTGGAGTAGATGATGTGAATGTTGGTGACATCTTTGAATCCAAAGATGCTACATTCTTTGAGGATATATTTCTTATGAGAGATATACTTAGCATGTCTAGTTAGGAATCTGATCCATTTACTGAACCTGTGACTCCTATGGAGTTTGATGAACAATCTGATAGTGAGAGTTCAGAGGAGGATGACAATGAAACTCTCACAAGGAGTAAGAGACAAAGACTATAAAGTTTTTTGGTAATGATTTCATTGTGTACCTCATGGATAACAGTCCCACTACAATTTCAAAAGCGTTTACATCACCGGATGCAGACTACTGAAAGGAAGCGGTTCAGAGTGATAACCCACAAGTATAGGGGATCGCGTGTAGCCTTTTCGATAAGTAAGAGTGTCGTACCCAACGAGGAGCTAAAGGTAGGATAAGTATTCTCTCAAGTTCTATCAACCACTGATACAACTCTACGCACACTAAACGTTTGCATTATCTAGAAAATAAAACTACGGTAGCAATACGGGTATGAGAGGTAGTTTTGCAAGATAATAAATACAAGAAAGTAAATGTTAGTGCTGCAGCAATAAAATACACTAAGTAACCATATACTAACAGTACCATGAGTGTGGAAAAGTGGTGGTAATTGTGGTGGCTTTGTCCAAAATTAATTAGTGAAGGTACTTGGTTCATTGTCTTCGATGCAGTTTTCTATGTGGGAGAGGCTAAATATACATGCACTCCACTACTTGGGATTACAAGTACTATATGATTGGATTGTTTAGCAAGCATCCGTAAATATTAACAATGCATTAAGGTTTCCCCAACCATAGCCTTAAGTTTAAGGTCCTCTTACTCCCATACGTGCAACTAATCGGTTCGCGTTCTCAGGTTTCTGTCACTCCGGCAGAACTTCCCCCGCTTCGTTACAAATACTACCAACCCTAGAGTGTTTGATCCATGCGCGCACAAATATAATGGACACCAAAGGACAGCACCATATAGACATACAACTCTAATGAACCACATGCATTCAATTAAGCAATCAAAAGACAAATAAACTACGAAAACATGATGTAAATTATAGGATAAATATTATAGCATCAAACACCATGTTTACATAGGACGGTACAGAGGTTTGTGGGAGGATGAACCACTGAATACAAGGAGGAGATGGTGGTGGAGATGGCGGTGAAGACGGCGGAGAGGGGCAGCGCGGCGGCGCAGGGCGGCGGCGGCGCCGGCGGTGCGGGGAACTCCTTTCCCCGCCGCCGGCAAGCTTGGGGAGCGCCGCCCCTTAGCCTCCCTCCTTCATGGCTTCTTGGGAGCCCTCCCCCATGGAGATGGGATCCATAGGGGAGGCAAAAACGTGGCTTTTGGTGGCTGAAATTCGTGGGTGGAGGATTCCTCCACGAGTTAGGTTTCCTCCCTTTATATATCTTCTCGGATTTCCGTCACCCCCTTTTAGGGTTCCACCAAAATGGGCCTACAGGCCGCGTCCTAACTCCGATTGGGCTGATCTCGGGCTTAAAATCTTTGTATGGAAAATTGTGACAACTTTCGTAACAGCCAGGTCTCCATTTGACGTCATCTTCGAGAGTCAAACTTGCAAACTTCGTAAAAAGTTCTCAGACAGATTTCAGGAAAGTCCCAATTCGACTCCAACAAGGTTTCCTCTTGTATTCTTGATAATTTCTACACATCAAAGAGTAAAACAAGAACATTGTGCACTTTTACAACTATTAGTAGGTTAGTCCAAATAAATAATAAACTTAATATAAAAACAAGTGCTAAAAACATAAAAATGACATGAAACAATCAAAAATTATAGATACGTTTTGGACGTATCACAGAGTGAAATGGATTCCATTTTGGCAAATGGAACCTGGGAAATCACTGAGCGTCCTTATGGGTGTAAACCTGTAGGATGTAAATGGGTATTTAAAAAGAAGCTGGGAGCTGATGGTAGTATTGAAAAGTACAAAGCTCGACTTGTGGCTAAGGGCTATACCCAAAAGAAAGGTGAAGATTTCTTCAATACTTACTCACCTTTGGCGAGACTGTCCACAATTCGAGTACTATTGTCATTGGCTGCCTAATACGGCCTTCTCGTTCATCAAATGGACGTTAAGACGACTTTGCTAAATAGAGAGTTGGACGAGAAAATTTATATGGAACAATCTAACGGGTATGTACTTGAAGGTCAGGAAAGAAAGGTTTATAAGCTGAAGAAATCTTTGTATGACCTCAAACAATGCATCAATAGAGATGGGTTTGAGACCCACATGAATTGCCGAGGGGGTAACCCAACCTATGTGATTGGAGATCCCACGAATTAGGACCTGGGAAACAAGACGAAGCGGCTGGTTGAGAGAACCTTTAACTCCCACTCCGCTGCAGATGCAAAATTCTCCCTACTCCCCATGATGTCGGAGACAACGCCGTAACAACGGGGACAAAGCAGAAGGAGAGACACACCTGATGGTGTCGCCGCCGCCGCCTCGCCGACACCATCCATGAACCCTAAAGCCGCCAATCCGAGGGGTCGGCAAACACACGGTGCCATCAAATACGAGACGCCGCCATGAAGGACACCGCCGGTGTGAGAGTGGAGCTGAGGCAGGTTTATTCGTACGAGTGCCGCTGCTGCCACCCAACGGCGCACCACGATCTACAAAATCAAACCCTAACTACATAGCGGAGAAACCAGATCCCCTCCCTCCCGCCGCCGGAGCAGCAAGCGGAGGGAGAGGGGACCAACACATTCCCCGGTGGAGATGCTAGGTCCGGGTAAGTATTTGTGGGCTGTAGCTCGCACAGGTATATAAAAGATCAACTGCCTGCTAGTATCACGTACAGTACCGTAGTATATTATAGACACAGGACAGGAGTCAGAAGCATCCAATACGTGGCCGCATCTAGGAGCTGCGACATGACGGTGTGATAGCCGCAGGCGGAGGACGGTGGTCCGTCCGTTCACTGCGGTTCTCACGCGCCCAGGCACATGCCACCATCTTCTTGCGTACTGTACGCGTAATTAACCGGCCGTTGATTCGTGCTTCCGCGTTTGCTTGATCGTGCTGTCGGGCGTGGTCGGTTTACGCTCACACCCTGAACTAGAGCGACCGGGCAGGGGCATAGGATGCCCGCCGATACGGCTTTCAGTGGGATGAAGTGCTCTGCCGTGAGATGGTCCGTCCTGACGCTCTGCATGTGGCGCTGTCCCTGCTACGGTGTATGCGTTCTTTTTACGTGCCTGGGTTTAGCATCTTGTCGCTTTTTTTTTCTCGGTACAGATCTGCTTCCTCAAAGGATACCAACAGTAAGACACGAAGATTAATTACGAAGGACCAGTGGCTTTGACTCACACTCCCATGTCTCATCCACAGAGGAGGAGATGGGAGGTGGTACTCCTTGGAGAAATGATATTTGCAAGTCAATGGCACGTAAGGAACACACCGCTCCATAACCCTGCAGGAACAACACCGTTTTGTTGGGTACGGGCTCTCCGCGATAAATCCCTATCTCCGGTTTTCCGGGCGGACAATGACGGCGGTTAGGTTGCTAACTTCTTGGAGGTGTCGTCTTTGGAGGGTACGTTCACCTGGTGATATGTGTTTCTCTAGTCGTCAGAATGGTGGATGACTGGATGTCGGGGCAGCGGCCTCGAGTGGTTGATGTTGTGCGTCGAGGCGACGGACTAAAAATTCATGGTGGGAAGTATTTTCATGGTGTGAAGTAGCTGGGTCATGTCTTGGCGACAATTTTGTGTCGCTGGGACCTGCAGAAGTTTTTGGAAGCCTGGAAAAACTAGTGTAAAATGCTAAACTTTGGACATAATCGTTATAAAAATTCATAAAACTTAAACTTTGCACCGTCGGAAAGTATGGGCGGCCGCCCGGGCTGGAGGGGCAATGGGTCCGCCCCTGGCTAGAGAGGCAAGATTCTCGGCTCGGTCGACACGTCCCATCGGAGGTGGTTCGGCTTTATGTCGTGGCGGCGGCCTCGGAAGTTGGTGCGGCTGCCGTGGTTTGCGTTCGGTTTGCAATGTCCAGCTTTGGTGGTGGGCGGTCGAGGCATGCGGTGTTGCGGCTCAAGCGTGAGCAGTGGTACGTCGGGATGACATGGTCCCGGAAGGTGGCTTTGATGGTCCGCTCGGTGTGGCAGAGCAGTTAGATGTCGGGACGGCGGTGCGGGAGGTTTGGCAGTGTTGAGCTAGGCCGTCAACCTCATGTCATGTGGGCGACGAGGTTTTGCCTTGATGTTGTGTCGTCGCGATGTCCTATAGTTGCCTTCTTCATCTTTGTTAGACGTGTCCCAGGTCTGCACTTTCCAAAGCGGTCATGGCGTATACTCTTTGGCTTGGGTGGGAGGCCGGTTGGTCTTGTCGAGTGGTTGGAGTGGTGTTCGGTCGAGCTCATTCCGGTTGTATTTGTTTTCGTCCGGTTTCCATTAATTAACCGACCAACTCTCTTCTTTTTAATCGCAAATATTTTTGCCCTTGTTTCAAAAACAGTCCTGCTGGAAACAAGAACGTAAAACCGAACGGACGGCGCTTTCAGATACGTGCCACCATCAGGTTGAACCCTACAAAATCGTCCGAAAACAAGCCGCCCCGCTTCCACTGGGACTAGTCCCACTTTCCCAAAACGGGCACGAGCAGTTACCTTGCCCGCTGACAGATCGGTCCCACGGTGGCCGGATTTTGACCTCCCCTACCGGCGGAAAGGACGACTGTACGTGTACGACGGACGCAGCCCGACAGTAAACAGTAACCGCTGGCGGTAACAAAACCCGGCGACAACAACGACGCACGCAGAAGGAGCTGCAATAACAACGACGACGCCATCGGCACCAACCACCACCGAGGCAAGCAGGCAGACGAGAGAGGGAGGAACCAACCTGTCGCGATTCCGCCGACGACCTCGGGCCTCCCCGCCCCCGGTGGATCTGACGCCGTTCCTCGCCGGGCGGGCGGGCGCAATTCCTCGCGGCGCCGTCTCGATTCGCCTCGCCTCGCCGCCGACGGTCGGCCAATGTGCGCGGCGAGATGAGCGGGGGCGAGGAGGAGGAGGATGAGGAGGAGGTGTTCTACGAGTCGCGGGACCGCGTCCTCTCCTCCTCCTGCTCCTCCACCTCCGCCTCGGACGACGACGACCACGCCCACCGCCGCCACCCGCCGCCGGCGGTGGACGTGTGGACGTCCGAGCCAGCGCCCGTGCAGGAGCGCCGCAGGAGGCTCCTCCAGATGATGGGGCTCAACGGGGACCCGTCCCTCGCGGCGCGCCTCGAGATGGGTCGATCGGTCTCCTACGACGGGCCCATCCGGCAGGCGGCGGAGGTCTCCCCCATGTCCCGATCCAGATCGGACGGCGCCGTGCCGGCCAAGCCGCCGCTCGGGGGCAGCCGCTCACGCCGGACGTCCTCCGGCTCCTCCGAGGCCATCGACGAGGCGGCGGACCCCAGGTGCCTAATCCGGAACCTCGACGACGGCAGCGAGTTCGTGGTGAAGGAGGAGTCTGAGCTCCGCGAGCTCGGCACGGGGCGGCGGCTCACCATGGAGCAGTTCGAGCTCTGCGTCGGGCGCTCCCCCATCGTGCAGGAACTCATGCGCCGCCACGACCTCGAAATGTCCGCTTCCAACAACGGCGCCTCCACCCCCATCCAGAGGTCCAGCTCGGATTCCAGCAACGGCGCGAGCGCGACGCGCCACAGCAGGCGGCGCAGTAACTGGCTTCGTACCATCCGCGACGTCGCTGGCTCCATGGTGGCCGCCTCCCGTGACCGCCGGAGCAGCGACGAGAAGGACACGTCGTCGGAGAAGGCGGCTGGACGCCGGTCCAGCTCGGCGACGGATGACAGCCAGGACAGTGCCGGCGCCATGCACTGTAGCCCGGAGCCCGTCAAGGTGCGCCAGTACGGGAAGTCGTACAAGGAGCTCAGTGGGCTGTTCATGAACCAGGAGATACAGGCGCACGACGGGTCGATCTGGAGCATCAAGTTCAGCCCTGATGGGCGCTACCTCGCGAGTGCTGGGGAGGACTGTGTGATCCATGTCTGGGAAGTGTTGGAGTTTGAGAGGAGACGAGAGGAGAATGGGGTGTGCAATCCTTTCGTTGCAGTCATGTGCAGTGGTTCGCCGGAGCCGGCATTGGCGTTGGCCACTATGGATGGGAGCCATTGGGATAAGAAACGCCGGTCAAGGGTCTCACAGGTTTGAAATCCATGAGCTCCGACCGGCTCATGGTGCCGGATCATGTGGTTGGACTGTCGGACAAACCAGTCAAAACCTTTGAGGGGCATTCACAGGATGTGCTAGATCTCTGCTGGTCCAAGTCGCAGGTACTCTAATCTTGCTGTTCATTCTAAAGTCCTGAACTATTGCTTGTTGAGTAAAATGGTGAACATTCAATTCAATCCTAACTACGACTCAATTTCTGCCTAAATTTAGAAGACTCTGTCTACCCTTAGTAATTTCAAAAATAATAAAATCCTAGCATGTACTCCCTCCGTTTTTTAATATAAGGTGTTTTAGCTTTTGTCCACAATCACATGCACACAAATGTATGTAGACACATTTTACTTTATATGTTCACTCATAGACAACATGTGAACATGTAAAACATTTTATATTAAAAAATGGAGGGAGTATGATTTTGGGAAGTAAACATTGCTTAAGCAAACCTTCCTTGTCATAATTTAGCATCCAACCATGCCAGGACATAACACCTTGACACCGAGGAGTCAAGGTTTGATATGCATTCAGCTGTTTACCATTTAGCTTACGGCAAATGCAAATGATGAACTGACAGGTCGCAAATCAAATTGTAGTGGCTTTGAAACCTAGGCCACATTATATGTAGATGGGTGTTCTGTGCCTCTACGTAATCGCTTATTTGAAATCTGTTCTCCAAAAGGAAGGTTGCAATAATAATGCATAAAAGTGACTGAACCTGCTACCTACCTTAAAGAAATGCATGCTTTGTCTAAGCCCAAGCTTGTCCTTTTGTGATCTTTCTTGTATCTTGGTACATCTAGTAGCAACTGCCTCAAATGGCAAAGCCAGTTCTGGATTTTACATAAGCATTCCTTCCACAGTATAAAATTTATATACTCTGAACTAGTAAAATTCCCTTTCCTTTTTCTTATACAAAACTGAATTAGAAAAATAAGTATTCACGTGGTGACACGGAGTATTATAATACTAGGAGTATCGACCTCTGGGGTTATCTTTGTCAACTTGTCATGACGCAAGCTCATCAATTTAACTACATGATGGGTTGAGAAGATTACTTTGCTTTTGAGTTTTCCTAAATGTGTTAAATACCAGAAATGATATATAAGCCCATCATCTGTTGGATGCAAAGAGTCTACAGTGGATCTTCAGAAATATTGTTGTGCCTAAAATGGCGATGTCGGAAGTTTTTTTTTTTACTGTAATCGGAAGTTTATTTGACCAAGTGCTGTTGCATCAATGTTATAAAACATATCATAATATGAAGTTTTGCAAATTTTTGTTGTCCACGGTATAATGTGCTGTACTAGTATGTTCGAGACATATTTTTGGGAATACATCAGTACTTATTTAATCCCTTTAGGGCGAACTGGGTCTAGGTTTTAATAAAGGTCAATGCATCCTACTCTTGGGATTCCATTGATATGACAAGGTTACAGCTGGACCATCTTTCAGGAAAAAATGCCTTCTTCTCGCTACTATCATTTGCATCATATTGACTAAAGGGACATTTAGCTTGGGTTGTTTGCTAGTCAAGCCTTATGTTTTGGATGTCCCAAGTTCCGATAGTAAGATGAACCATCTGGCATATCCCTTATTTGCCGATAAGCTATCGATTATAGGCTAATAACTATTTTAGGACCTACTGTAGCTTGGTGTGTCAGAAATTTTCTCTACAATGTTGCATGACATACGTGTTACTACCAATGGAGTTTAAATTAGCTGCTGATCACTCATTATTTCTTATGGTCTAGAAACTGGACCTTCACCATTAAGTTTTCATTCCTAGACATTTCTGAAATTTTGTGTCATTCAGAAGGAGATATACATGATCCGATATGCATGATCCATATTATTGGGTCCATGTTGTGAGTAGCAAGAAGTGTACATATATATACCTGCATTTTGTTGCTGGTAGTATTTTATACTTTTGTGTCTTAGCTACATATCCCAATTTCGCAATGCAACAATGAGTTAATGACTCCAGCGATGCGCCCAATTTTTATTGCTACTACTGTTTCAATCTTGTAGTAATATTTCTATAGTGCTGGTGTTATTACAAGATTTCCTGTCTTCTAACTTCTTTTTGATATATTGTGCAGTACTTACTTTCATCTTCCATGGATAAAACAGTAAAGTTATGGCACATGTCAAGCGTTTCATGTTTAAAAACGTTCTCACACTGTGACTATGGTAAGATTTGGATTTCATTAGCAGTTTAGCTCTCTCTCTCTGCCAGCATTATTCTCAACTTCCTTTAACTGCTTTAAATTGCAGTGACATGCATCCAGTTCAATCCTGTCGATGATAGATACTTCATTAGTGGTTCCCTGGATGAAAAGGTTCGCATCTGGAGCATTCCGAAACGTGAAATTGTTGATTGGCATGATCTGCATGAAATGGTCACCGCTGCTTGCTATACCCCTGATGGACAGGTTTGTATACTTTAAATGGTACCTTTGACCCAAAAGTTTTTACGTTTATTAAATTCTAACACTATTGTTCTATTTTTTTCTGAAGAGTGCGTTAGTTGGTTCCCACAAGGGCAGCTGTCATATTTATGACACATCGGGTACCCCTCTCTCTCAAGACCATTATAATTTCAAACTTACTTTTCTATGTTTATTGTTTAGGCCTTACTTTTCCTTCATAACTGACTTGTTTTACTTACTCCTGAACAGATAGTAAGCTTCTCCAAAGGAAACAAATTGACCTGCAAACTAAGAAAAAGAAGTCCAGCAAGAAGAAGATCACTGGATTTCAGGTGCTCACTTTAAACAACTTTCCAATATGATACAAGGCTCATGCAGATGATTGACAGTACTGAATCGTAGTTACTTGAATAGTTCTTCCCAGGGAATTCTTCAAAGGTGCTCATCACATCTGCAGATTCACGGATTCGAGTTGTTGATGGTTTTGAACTAGTTCACAAGTTTAAAGGTATTAAATTTTGAGCCTTGGAACTTAGTTAATAACCTTGATGAGACACCATTACTTCGAAGTCCTACTTACTACTTGTAGTTCTTTTCTTCATCTGTTGTTTGCTGTATGGAAGTTCTGTCTAGAATAGGGCTGCAGCTGTCAGTCATTGTGCGATAATCAGCTTATAAGCAATATAATCCTTGCTCATTGATTGAATGTGAATAGTGAAGACCAATTTCTGCTGTCATGTTCTTCCTTTCAGCAAAGTGCCAAAACCTGTCAGAATCCACTTTCTGAGTTTTTCGGCTGTAACATTCAGTTACCATGTTAAAATGGCTAGTATCTCTTTCTTTAGGATGGCTTGATGATGGCCTCATATTTCCTCCTAGATATCATCTGCCTCAGTTGGTGGTCAGTATTTCCGATACAACGGGTTTCTGATGCCCTGTTCCTTTTCAGGTTTCCGTAACACCGACAGCCAAATCTCAGCTTGCCTAGCTGCGAAAGGGAGGTACGTGATCTCAGCAAGTGAAGACTCCCATGTATACATGTGGAGAAATGAGGACAGCTCTGAGCAAAGAAGAAGAAGCAAGGGCGCCGTTTCTGTCACGAATTCGTACGAACACTTCTACTGCCAGGATGTGATGGTGGCTGCTGCGTTGCCATCTACCGCCGGATCAGCAGTGACGTCCAGAACAAACTCCGGGACGCACGAGGAGCTGGATCGTCAGCTGCACTCTGGACCTGAGAGGCCGCGAGACTCGGATCTCGAGCAACAACAGAGCGGCAATGACCTAAGCACCGGTTCGAATCATAGTGGCGACAGGGCATCTGCAACTTGGCCCGAGGAGCTCATGACGCCAACGAAACAGAGCCCTCGATCCAGCGGTACCAGCACCCCCAATGGTACTGCTGGGCAGGCTCCGAGCCGATCCGCCTGGGGCATGGCGATCGTCACGGCAGGCAGTGGAGGTCAGATCAGAATACTTCAGAATTTTGGGTTTCCCGTCAGAGTATAGTTAGCCCCGCAGGGGTAAATTTTGTGTATAGATAGGTTCAGTGGTTGATTGGTTTGCTGAGCGGCCCTGATGAGTCCCGTGAGATTGGGCTTGGCTGCTTCCTAGGTGTGCATGATCTGGAACTTCGACTAACCTACGACGACCTTGCATTCGAGGTTACCACTAGTTCGTTTGCCCAAAATTGTACATGAGAGTGGAGCACGAGAAATGCTGAGGCTGGCCTGGTTGGAGAGAGTTCTCGCCAACAGTCTTTGTCTTGTCTGGTTTCCACTCGAGCCCGATTTAGCTTTTCTCTTCATTTTTTTTGGTCTCTTCTGTTACCTCTTTTGACATGTTCTTGTAAGAGAAAAAATATAGAAAGCAGAAAAGAGTTTTATAGTGTTGAATTTGTTATACAGCTGGCCTGGCAGGCTAGCAATTGACTTTATGTGTGTACTAGCAAAAGTGCCCGTGCGTTGCACCGGGAGAAACAAATCTTCAAGCGCTCCAGCAAACCATCTGTGTTGATGCTTCTCCTCCTTGTCAACATCATTGATGGGTGGTCACATTTGTCTATTCATGACTAACATAAAAATATCTAAGAATATTACATTGCAAGTCCCTCGATGCACCGACGAAAATAAATCAACTTTTGGACGACAAAAATCAGACCGATCCAAATTTTACTACAAAGTTGATCAATCTGTGCTACCCTAGCATCAGTTTGCCCATTCATCGTAATTTCTATTTTTTAATATCTTTTTATTTGATCTACTCTTTTATTTTATATTTATAGCAAACCTACCAGTGTGTTGCACCGGGATAAAAAAATCTTCTCAAGGAGACGCACGAAATTATATTTATAATGGAGCAACCTGCAGTTTAGCAAAATATGCCATATCAGTATAAAATGAAATCTGTCCACTACGCATTATGCGACTTAAGTCCACACGCATTATGCTACTTAAGTTGACGGATACATACAGCAAATGCACAATGTTACTGAGCTAGTGAGCTCAGCTACCGCACCTAATAAGTCAATGAACATTCTTGTTAATTTGCAACCCAGGTTTCACATAAACAGGTAGATCCTACAGCTAAAGTCAAGAGCACTTCAATTACCCTTCATGGACTGCGAACAGTGTGGCATCAGAGGAACAGGTGATGCATGATTGTACTGCAATCGACATAGATAGTTTGAAGGGGGCGGCGCTGCTGATGCGAGGATCTAGCGGCATTTGTGTACAGCAATGGCAGCCTGTGAGCACTTCAATGCGAAATAGCGAACAAAGCTCGGAAAGGAAGATCCAGGTCGCTCAAGATCTGCTAAGGAAAGATTGGACTCGTTCCTTAAATCCCTCTCAGTTTTCCCGGACCGGTAGGTTAAGCAATCTGATAATAAAGAAATAAAAAAAATCTGTAAATCTAGCTAGCACGGACAGCGAGCAGGACGCACGCGCAGCTAGCTAGCACGCCGGCCGGCCGGCCGCCGAGCGCCCACGCCTCGAGCATGAGCTCCGTGGAAGTCGCCGGCGGTCTGACCAGCTTGACGGCTTGACCCTGCCGTCCGAGAGACATGGGAGGCTGCAAATCACGGACGGATCCAAGTCCTCCATCGGAGGAGTGGAGCGGGCATGGCGGGCTGGCGGCCTTACTCGCGGCCGGCACGGCGGACTTGAGCACCAGCTCCGCGGCCTCCGCCGTCGGGCCGACGCCGCAGGAGGTCAGCGCCGCCTCCACGTCCGCCGTCGGGACGCGGCCGAGGATGTCGAGGAACGCGTCGGCGACGGCGGTGCTCGCTTCGATGGCCAGCGAGCAGGACGCACGCGCAGCTAGCTAGCACACCGGCCGGCCGGCCGCCGAGCACCCACGCCTCGAGCATGAGCTCCGTGGAAGTCGCTTCGATCTGCAGTATCCTCTCTGCTTTGTCCCCAAATTCCTGCTAGCGATTTGTCTGTCTCCTGCCAAGCCTCAGGAACAAAAGGTAAAAAACGGTTCGGTGGCATAGTTACGAAATATGTGATTTGGTGGGAGGGTAAAATTGGAAAGAAAAATGACGTACGAGAAGAAGCCTTAGTGCTTTTATTATTAGGTATAGATATAACTTTATATGAGTGCTAGGAAGAAGATAAATTTTGAGTTGGGAACCTTTCGACCTTCTCCTCAACATGGCCGGCACGGCAGTTGTATTGTACAATGTAAACTACGTATCTATGATCTGTCCTTCCGTTGCCGGTTGTTCAGCATTTTATTTTTCCGTTTCTGATGATCGAATATTTGCTGCTAGTTTGGTACCCCGAGGAGATCGGGCCAAAAACTCCGACATCGCTCGCGGCGATAGTGCGGCCACGCCAGCAGCCTCACCGCTATAGGAGATTTCCTGCGATCTGATTCTGATCTTTTTTTTTTTGCGAAAGCTGATAAACATTAACCACGGATCTTACAGATCAGTCCAGAGCAAAGAAGCAAATTACAATAAAGTCCCTCTGGACCTCGACGCCATGGATGGCGAACAGGACGTTGCGCCGGCGCGCCGCCGCACCACCTCCCCTCTGGCCTTGGATCAGGAGGTCCCCCTGCACGGACGGGAAGTCGACGCTCCTCGGGTCCGAAGATCCTCCACCCTGCGCCACCTCTGGCATCGACGAGGTCAACCTTAACAGCTTGAAACTTCAACTGGGCCGGAGCCGCCGCTACTCGGCCTCCGGCATGGGGAACTCGCGCCGCAGCTCCGAGGATCTGCAGCCGAGAGACGAGCGCGCGACCGGTGACGAAGCCCCACCGAGCAACCCCACCGAGGATGAAGATCGCCGCCCCAAAACACCACTCCGACCGCGCCGCCATCTTCTCGACGCCGCCAGCTGGTACCTGCACAAGCCTACTCTATAAACAGAAGAGAAACGAGGCTCCCCACCCTCCCGCCGCCGGAGCGGCCGGCGGAGGACGAGGGACCCGTCGATTCGTCGACGATGGAGTGGATCGGTGATACGTCTCAAACGTATCTATAATTTTTGATGTTCCATGCTATTATTATATCAATTGCTACATGTTTTGGCTATACTTTATATCATTTTTATGCATTTTCTGGGACTAACCTATTAACAAGATGCCACAGTGCCAGTTCCCTGTTTTCTGCTGTTTTTGGTTTCAGAAAATCTATTAAGGAAATATTCTCGGAATTGGACGAAACAAAAGACATCGTCAATAATATCACGAGGAGATCACGGAGTCCAAAGGGGAGTCGGAGCAGACCCACCAGGGGGCCACGCCACACTAGGGCGCGGCCCAGGGTGGGCCCGCCCCCCCTATGGCGTGGTGGCCCCCCTCGGCCACCGACGCCGCCTCTTCGCCTATATATTCTCCGCGACGCGAAAACCCTATTACGGTCGATCATATTCCACGAAAAGTTCCGTCGCGGCCGTCATCGTCAATCTCAGATCGGAGGAGTTCTGAAGCTCTTCCCGGCACCCTGCCGGAGGGGAGATCATCACCGGAGTGCTCTACATCACCATGCCTACCTCCGGAGTGATGCGTGAGTAGTCCACCCCTGGACTACGGGTCCATAGCAGTAGCTAGATGGTTGTCTCTCTACCTTGTGCCTCCATGTTTAGATCTTGTGAGCTGCCTAACATGATCAAGATCATCTTATTGTAATGCTAGATGTTGTGTTTGCTGGAATCCGATGAATATTGATACCATGTTTATTCAAGTTGTTTATCTATGTGCTCTTGATCTTGCATGCTCTCCGTTGCTAGTAGATGCTTTGGCCAAGTAGATGCTTGTGACTCCAAGAGGGGGTATTTATGCTCGATAGTGGGTTCAGTCTCTAGATATCTGGATCAGTGACAGAAAGGTCTAAGATGGTAGATGTGCTGTTGCTACTAGGGATAAAACATTGGTGCAGTGTCCAAGGGCACTTGTATTGATTACATTACACACTTTACTTCATGCAATAATATGTTGTTAGCAACTTAATACTGAATAGGATGCGGATGCTGCCTTGAAGGTGGATTATTTAGACATAGATGCGGTTGGAATAACGGTCTATGTACTTTGTTGTAATGCCCAACTAGATTTCATAGTAGACATCTTGGCATGTATTGCATTGTTATGCCCTCTCTATTTGTCAATTGCCCAGCTGTAATTTGTTTACCCAACATGCTAGTTATCTGTTCTGAGAGAGACACCACTAGTGAACTGTGGACCCTGGTCCAATTTCCTCATACTGTTTACATAACCTGCTGAAATCATCTGTTTCCTGTTACTTGCTGTTTTTCCTGCTGTTTTCCACACCATATATTTAACTCTTTGTTTCTGCAAGACCGGAGAGATTGACAACCTCTCTGTTTCGTGTTGGGCAAAGTTCTGGTTTGTGTCTGTGCAGATTCCACGTTGGTGCAATCTCCCTAGCGCCAGGGGGAGTCAACATTAACAACCTTCCAATTGATCGTCAAGTCCTACTGGTCCGATTAAACCTTGGGTAGATTATTCAAGGGAAAACTTCTGCGGTCTACATCATAACCTTCCTCTTGGGGTTCACCAACACGTAGCCATCAATCGGCCGGTGGATTCCAAAGATCGCCCTCACAGTACTGTAGCGGGGTGGGGAAAGGTCCAGGCTCTGATCTTGACATGACGTGCACCGAAGTGGGTGACGCGAGATCGTTACAGCAAAGACAAACCGGTGACTTGCAATTAGATACACGAGGCCTACTCAGATACCAGGATAAAGATGGTGGAGCGTGACCAAATAAAATAGTTAGAGATAGACGACGAACTAATCCGACACTCTCGAGATGCAGCGTCTTTCTTGAATCCTCCGGTTTCTGATCTGGTATCTGCAACTTTCAGGATCGTGCTCGAAGTAATTTATATAATGTGATGCTGAACACCTCTGCATTTCTAGGACCAGAAGTGAGTGCGCTGGCGACGTGCTAACTTACCAGTCCAGGGCACACGGCTTAGTGCAAGTCTATATATGTTGGGTGAGGTGGGCTCACTTGATGAGATTAGATTGCCTGGTCAACACCTTTGTTTAGCAAGGAAACAACATAAAATGTAATTTAAAATAAAATAAAATGTAATACATCAACAAAACGAAAGTGAACGGCATGTCGCTTACAATCCTCATAGCGTCTCTCAAGTCTGCTCGCAACAAGTTCTCTAAAGACCAAAAGTGTCCGTTTCCGGACAAAATGTATCTGTTTAGGGTGTTGGAGAAGTGTACGAAGACATTTGTACCATGATAGCCAAGAGCATCCTCCAAAGTGTCCGAACACTTATATGTTTTGTCAATTTTCGCTCTATCTATGCATCTTGACTGTTTTGCCATCTCAATTATTCATAAATCAATATTTTTTTAACATAAATTCATCAACATATCATCACACAAACATGCAAAAGTCATAGTTCAAGTTCGAGTTAAAATTTAACCGCGCCAAGCACCAAGAAAAGTACCAGAACGATAACAAGAATAGCAAATGGTTCGCAAAAATACACAATTAGACATAGAATGATCAATCAGTGTGAGAGAAGATCTCGTGACAAGTTTGACATACCAAGCATAACGCTCAACTAACAAGACCCATGGCACCATGGTTATTAAAACATGACCTATTTTCTCCGCCTTCGTTTCTGGTCTCATCTTATCGGTTGCAACATTTTTTGCATTGATGCTAACCAATTTTCCTCGATGGTCATCTTGTTTTCTAATCGCCCCCTTCTCAGCTTGTATCTCCATGCATATCTAGAAGCGTCCATCTTTCTTTTGCTCACTCAACTCAACTCTCCTCGCACTAGACACATACCTGACACTAATCATTTCGTCAAATGATTATTGCAATGAGCTTGATGAGGTCGAAAACTTTGTAGCATCTCTCCCACTTCCTTCTCCTCATCAAAACCGAACGCGACTCCCCATTTACAGTGGCATCTTCGTCAACATGGTTTGTTTGAGACCCATTATTGTTTGTATGATTATTTATTTGAGCACCTTTATTGTTTGGTTGGTGTTTGAGTGAAGCAACAACTCTATCCACTTTGGGACACATAAGGATCTTTGTCCAACAATGTGCCAAAGTGAATGATGTGTTGTCGTGTATCTTCTTGAAGAGAGCCAAAACCATGATCACCTATAGGTAACAAAATTACCGAGACACATTACAACCGAGGTAGAAAATAGAACTTGACTTGAAATGTAAATATTTTTTACTTGATTTTACCTCTTCGAGCTCTCCTCCTCTTCTAGCCGTCTCCCGTCGCCTCTCCAAATCCGAGCCGCCTGGCCCCTCCCCGCTCCTCTCCGGCGGCTGCCGGCGTTGAGATTGGGTGAGGGACCCTCCCCGTGTACAGCAGTAGTGTAGGGTAGGTTAGTTTGTTGCCTATATGGCGTTTGCCTTTGTGCTTGTCTGCTGCGTCCTTCCCGTGCTAGCGAGCAGCACGGGAGGATCTCCGATCCTCTTCTCTGGAGTTCTTCCGCGGTGGAAGGCGGGTGGGGATGGTGGATCTGGGAACTGTGGCCTAAATAAGCTCGCTTTTGCTGGCTCCCCAAATCGACTCCTAGCGGATCGTGTTCCTCGTTCTTCAGGCCGTCGTGGGGATGGAGGAGAAGGTGGACCTCGATTAACATAAAAATAATCATTTAATTCACCTAGCATTGGCTCCTAACTTTAGCGGCAGTGCTAGACTCCTGGACATACTGTTTATTTTCACATCCTTTAGCATGTGGTTATCGATTTCTCTCACCATTATCATCTACTTAAATTTACGTATGCTCTAACACAATAGTGTAGCCATTTTTGAAAAATCTACACAAGTCGTCACACAAGCAAAACAACGGAACAACCCAGTATCAAACGCGAGCCTCTCATAGAGAGTCAAAGAGCTGAAAGTTGACGATTATGTCAAGATTTTTTTTACGGTTTGCTAATTCTCATATAGCTGAGAATTCATTAGTGTTTAGTTAGGTACTAGACCATCAGCTTTACATAATGATTCATGCACATATGAGTTGTAAGTGAGATTTTTTCAGTTGTGCGGTTGCAACTGATAGTTGTATTGCTTTGTGATTGAGTTACAACATGGATTGCAATTGGGATTTGATGACATCACTAACTCAATTCTCATTCGTAGTCCTCCAAATAGCGTATGTGGCTAATTCTCAGTGGAATGAATTAATTTAGTTCTCAAGCCAGATGATGTCATCAAACCTTAGGTTTCCGTATGTTACAACTAATGCCTAACAAGAATCATAAAGCGAATCACAATGCAAATGTGATGGTTTAGAATTGAGTAAAATGCATGAATGGTCACTCAACTTGTCTCGCTAGCTCGATACGGTCACTGTATTCCCAGAATACGCCACGGCGGTCACTATACTTGTCAAAGTGGTTTTATACGGTCACTCATCGTGTATTCCTCTGTGTATCGCGTGCCTGGTCACTGAACTCGTCGACACGTTTCACCAACGGTCACTGCGTCGGCCGGCCACGCGTGTAGAAGAAAAAAGGTGGAGGGGCTTGACTGCAAAATCGCATCGCCTGGTCGGAACTCTCTCTTCTCCCCGCAACCCTCCCCTCTGTGCTGCGCCTCCGTCGCTCCGCGTTGCCGCCCCGCCGTTTCCCCGTGCTGGGCCCTCGTCGCGGAGCCATGCCTCGCTTTGGCATTCCTCCTGCTGCCCGTCAGCGCGCCCAGGCAAGGACAACGGCGAGTGCCAGGTCCACGAGCTCCTCTGTGCGCCGCCGCGCGCCGTTCATCCCCAACATCGCCTGCCCCGATTGCGGCCAGATTGTGCTGCGCGCCGTCTCCGGCACATCTGCCCATGAAGGCTGGACCAGGCGATATCTCCGGCACACCTCCGGCACACCTGTGATATGCACGAACCATGGGGTGAGCTAGCATTCTGCATCTTTTTGTTGCAAATTTAGTTAACTGACCAGTGATCCTAATTGTGCATTGTTGATGGACAATTTGCAGAAGGGCTTGCAATGGAGAACAAGCAAGCAGGAGACCTGCGCAGCAGATCTACTGGAGCAAGAAGGAAGGATAACAAGGTGTTGCTGCTACGAATAAGAGCTAGGAATGCAGAAACTATGTAGTTTCTTTTTCTATTCGATGTACCTTGTACGAGCATGTATGATGTAATATTCTGTACTGAATAAAATGGCAATCTGTGTGCTTTTCTTGCACTATAACATGACAGCAGCAAGCAATCTGTGTGTTTTTCTTCCACTATAGCAATCTACTGAATAAAATGACAGCAGCAAGTAACATAATCCCAAAAAACCATTGATCAAAATCCAATGTATTGTGCAAAATATTCTGCGTGCAACTTACATGTCATGTCCAAACATGGACCAAAAACAAGTTCACTCCAATAATTATTACAACTGTGTTTCCACTTATTAATACATTAAAATGAGCACTTCATCTAGGATTCCTGAACTCATCTAACATATTGACTTTCTTTGGTCTTGGAGGCACAAAATCACTTGCATCATCTTGTTCTTGCACTTCACTTGCCTTTGCAGCTCTCAACATTGCTTGAGTTTGTGCATCATCCGTTATTTCTATCAGTCCATTTGTACTAACATCCAAGTGAGGCAAGCAGAGGTAAACTTTTATTCTTCCACACATCTCATAGCCCGTCTCCTCCACAAGATTCTCAATGATCAGTGGTGACCATGTCACACTGTCAACATGATCAAACCAAATTGTGTGTCCATCGACATACTTCTTGCTTCTACCAGATCCCACAAAAGAGCCTCCATGGTTGATTTGCACTGAGAACCAGCTGCTTCTACGACCTGTGACAACAATAGATGCATAAAGTCATGAGCTTCCTGTCAGCAACACTGAAAAATTCAGAAAAAATGCTAAACTTACAGCCAAACCCTCCCCTAAACCCACCCATAATCTGAAATTCATAGAACAAGCACAACCTCCGTGGATCAAACTCCTAAACACTAGGGACACCAACTAAACCCTAATATCATGAAAAAGATGAACTTTTGCCACATCAAAATCGAGCTCTGTCTCTAAACTGTCCACAAAACCCACACAAAACCGATCCTTGATCCAACCCGTACCTTGCCACAGAACCTCCACTAAATCAAACAACAGCACAACTAGGAGTGGATTGCAACCATAATCAGAGGAAAATAACAATGTTTTACACCGCAGATCATGTTTCTTTGGATTGGTTCCATACCGTATACAGGAGAAGGAGCTCCTTCCTCACGACGCCGAGCCGCCATCGTCACCGATCGCCTCCCCCCCTGGACAGCGCCGCCGAGATCGCCTCCCCCTGGAACCGCCGAGATCGCCTCCCCCTCCCTTTCTTTCCTTCCCTCCGTACCGTCTCTGCTTTTCCCGCGCCGCTAATGGCGCTGCCTGACGAACCCCGACGTGCTCGAGGCAAGACACAAAATACCTGTCAAATGGGGCCGCCACGATGCGTTTTCGCAACAAAGACCCCAATCTCTTTTCTTGTCCGCAAGGATCCAGCCGACGCAGTGACCGTTGATCAATTTCTTGTACAAGTTCAGTCACCTCCTAGTGCCACGTCAGCGATACCAGAGCAAATACGGGCTGAGTGACCGTATAAACACGTTAAGACAAGTATAGTGACCGCCGTGGCGTATTCTGGGAATACAGTGACCGTATCGAGCTAGCGAGACAAGTTGAGTGACCATTCATGCATTTTACTCTTTAGAATTCTACTGAGCCCTAACCTAATTGAGAATTAACAAAATCGTTTAAAAACAACACGGAACGTGGTAGGAGTAATATCGTCTAACCTCCCCCTCGCTAAATAAACGCCCGTCGTCTTCCCCATCAGACAGCCCGATCAGCCGCCTAGGGTTTCCGAGCCGCTTGCCCACCCATCACTACCTACCTCCCCCTTCCCCGACATAGTTCCGAACTCGGCCGCCACCGCCATTGCCGCGGCATCGCACGAAATCCCCAAACACGACCATAACCCTCCTCCGGGGCGCCAAACCCGCCCGGAATCGGCAAGAACTCGAACGCGATTCGAAGCGAGCACCATAAGAGCACGCGCAAAACTCTTCCCTCTGTCCTCTGCTATTTCGGACCACACGATAAGAACAGATCCACCAGTGCGCAGGTCTACCAGACCAGTGTGACTGTTGTGGAACACACTCTGACGCGAGGATTGGATCGTTGAATCGGTTCGATTTCGATCTGTGTGAACATGATCAAATCGGTGGTATATTTCGGGCACATCTCCATCGGGGAGGTGGAGCTGTGGCCCAAGGGGGAGACGAACTTGGCAGCGGCGCCGTGGGTGCGGGAGATCCGGGTGGACCGCCTCTCCCCGCCCAGCGAGCGGTGCCCGCCGCTCGCCGTCCTGCAAACCGTGTCCGCCAGTGGCCGCTGCCTCGTCATGGAGTCGAGGCCGACCCCGACAGCCGCTGCGGACGAGCCTCCCTCGCCGCTTGTCTCCATGCACACCGCTTGCCTCAGAGACAACAAGGTACTACTATATATGAATCACTCCCAGATCAATTTGAATAAACGATACAAGTAAACCCGAGCAAGGAATATTTGTTAGCTCAGTACTTAGTGAAAACTTCCACTGAAACATTAACTGCATTAATGAGTACTGTAAGTCAGCATGGACAATTTTAAAGATGCGTTGCTGACTAGTGATACCCACTCGAACTTACATGAGAATTAAGTTCCGATGTTTTGTGGACTTGGCTTTTACTTAATTGAACCGTGGCCTGGTATTGCTGAATGACCAAGGTTTCACGAGCAGTGCTGCATATTTCATAAACAGAGCAATTATATTTTCAGTCTCTTGACTACAGAATGTTGCTTGCTGAGGCATACAAGAGATGATCAAGTGTTTTACTTTCCTCAACTATTATGGACTTTGGACGTAATGATACTTTTTCTCAGCAGTTCATCACTGCAATTGAATCTGAACTCTGAACCGCTGAACTCTATGTACCGACAAATATTTGAAGATCGAGTGAAGTGTTGCTCAACTAAAGAACACATTAATGAATGTCATAATGTGCGTGGAATTCATCTGCTAGCTAGTTACAGTGCTGCTTGATTCTGCTGGGACCTTTTTTTGTGAAGAGCAGCAACTATATTAAGTTCCATGTTTGCCCTTGTAGTTAACCGTATTGCAAATTTATTAGTAGCAACTATGATAATGACATTGCTGTGAATATTCCTGTTTCAATATTTTCATATTTAGATAGTTTTCAGCCTATCCATGCCACAAAATTTGGAGCAAAGTATCATGTCCTTTGCCTTTTATTTCTTTCTCCTTTTTTAGTTTGGGACCTCTGTAAAGAGATGTGCTAACGAAAATAAAATCCCCAAGACAAAAAGGAAATGTAGCACATCTTATACACTTTACCTTCGGAATTTCTTTGCCTTGGGTGCATTTTGCAATTTTCCGTTCTAAAGATTTGTTTCCTAATTAAACTTTGGTTCTGTTTGGGTTATCTCCTTACGATTAATTCTTTGTGCTTGCAGACAGCAGTTTTTCCACTTGGAGCAGAAGAGATCCATTTAGTGGCAATGAAACCAAGAGTAACTTGCCAAACCATGCATGCTTTTGGGGCTATAAAGTACCGCTAGGCTTGTATAGTTCTTGCTTGAGTATGTTGAATCTCCGATGCCTAGGTATTGTCTTTGACCTTGATGAAACACTGATTGTTGCAAATACCACACGGTCTTTTGAAGACAGAATCGATGCGATCCAGAGAAAATTGAGTAACGAGTCTGATCCGCAGCGTATCAGTGGTATGCTGGCAGAGATCAAGAGGTACCAAGATGACAGGTCTATGCTAAAGCAGTATATAGAAAGCGATCAAGTTACTGATGGTGGGAAAGTGTATAAAGTGCAATCTGAGGTTATCCCACCTTTAGCTGATAATCATCAACCTATGATACGTCCTATCATAAGGCTACAAGAGAAAAGTATTATATTGACGCGTATAAATCCATCGGTACGTTCTTGACTTTATTTTAGTCATTTTTGGCATGTGTGATTACCAAAACAGCCTGTGTTGTCTCTCTATACTTCTATTGAGTCACTTTCACATGCTATAAACATACCACCATAATGCAGATTATTTCGTATGACGTAATCAGATTTACCGCTATAGTTCAATCCAATCTATCTTGTAGTATTCCCAAATTACATGTTTCTTTTTCTGTGACAAAACAATATGGCGACTTGTTTGGTTATGGTGTTGCCAGCTATTCATGCATCGCACTGTTGCTTGCAGAGCTCGAATCAAATTAAATAACTCTTATGCACACTATCATGGCAAGTTGCACAAATTAGATGTTATGGACGACCTATCATTCTTTTTTCATGGTTCTGCTGATCTTCAACCTTGTTTGCTTGTTGCTAGACTGTACAGTTTATTTTCTGTTCCTTTTTTTTCTGTCAGATAAAAGACACCAGTGTTCTTGTACGGTTAAGGCCTGCTTGGGATGATCTTAGGAGCTACTTGATTGCAAGAGGTCGGAAACGTTTTGAGGTGTATGTGTGCACAATGGCTGAAAGGGACTATGCCTTGGAAATGTGGAGGTTGCTCGATCCTGATTCTAGACTGATAAACTCTGTTCAACTTCCTCACAGGCTTGTCTGTGTCAAATCTGGTATGTATTTATCTTGCTTCCAATCACAACAACTACAAATGGGCATAGTTTCTTTATATCATCTTTTAATCAATTGTTGTCAATGATGTTACCTCCTTACAGTGAATTTTAATGTCCATGCATATAATATCGTGTGATTTCCGATCCCTTTGAGGTTAATGCTAAATCTACTTATCTAGGTTTTAAAAAGTCTTTGCTAAATGTATTCCATGATGGATCTTGCCACCCTGGAATGGCCCTAGTGGTCGATGATCGTTTGAAAGTTTGGGATGAGAAGGATCAGTGTCGAGTTCATGTTGTTCCCGCCTTCTCTCCATATTATGCTCCGCAGGCAGAGGTAATGTCTATTTTTTGTATTTTATTCTAGCATAAGAATATCTTACTGTATTGTTTACGGAGGTTGCCCTGTCTTTTGACTTACACAGGCAAACTTCCCTATTCCAGTTCTCTGTGTTGCGAGAAATGTTGCATGCAATGTTAGGGGTGGCTTCTTTAAGTAAGAACATCATCTTGGCTATATGCTACCGCAGAAACTTGTTATGCTGTTACATACACAGAAAATAATGTTGAATGATTTATTGACACAGAAATTTATGATTCAATTGACAGGGAATTTGATGAGGGTCTCCTACCATGGATTAGTGAGGTTCATTTCGATGATGAATTAAATCATGTTCCTTCCGCTCCTGATGTTGGTCATTATTTGATTTCAGAGGTAAACTTTGTGAAGGTGGATTGCTCGATGCTTCAGATTGACTTCCTGTAACTACCAAGTAACACTGATTTTTCTTGTTAGGACGAGAATGCTGCAAGTTCGAATGCGAACAAAGATCCTCTGGCTTTTGATGGTATGTCAGATGCAGAGGTTAAGAGGAGAATGAAGGTTTGCACTTCTGTTCCTTTTGCTGACTGCTTGGTTATGAAAAGATGAAGTGTGAAAACTGAATGATATCCAAAAAGTAGGGTCGTATTGTTTGTAATTAAATAGAGTGTGACGTAGAAGATTGCCTAAATTCATTGCTGCTTAAAAAGTGCATCCGCCATTTGTTATTACGGTCAAGCAACGCATCTTAGAGTCCAAACACATATTGCGTAACATTACACATGTAGTTTTTGTTCGTTTACGTTGAGTTATCCTGAAAAGTTTAATAAACGAAAGTTGTATACCTTAGGGTAGAGTGCATAACTTGGAGCTCAACATGGTGGTTCATTTGTTGCTGAGCACAAGAAGAGTCTCATTACCAACACTACCGTAAATCTTATTTGAAAATGTGATTGTAGTAGACTTCAGCCATTGGATCAACATTGCATTTGACCCAATACTAAAAAATTGAACTCTCTCCCTAAATGCAAGAAACCTTTTTACTTAGTGAGTGAGAAGGTGCTATTTGCTTATTAGCTTCGCGCTTTCATCTATATTTTTGAAACAACTAATTGGCACGCTGAATGTATGCCTATGCTGTATGGTTTGTTCCAATGGGTTGTGTTGTGTAACCAAAATGTTGATGTACATCGGATATTTTCACATTTCTGAGCAACTGATACTATTTTTAATAGTTTAATAATCATTTCTCCTAGTTATGTGTATCTAAACTATTTTTCAGGAAGCAGTTAGCAGTGTTCAAGCTGCGGATCCAATGAAAACAAACGTTGGTGTGAGTTCAGTAGCTGCTAACCAGCAAGTTTCTACATCTTCATCTATTCCGTTAGCACCACCTCTGGGGATGGTGCCTCTGAATAATGATCAAGATCCTCAGCCTCCTTCAATCAGCTGGCCAGTTACTCAATCAGGTCTTGGGGATCCCTTGCAATGCTCTCCAGGTAGGGAAGAGGGTGAGGTTCCTGAGTCTGAGTTAGATCCTGACACGAGGAGAAGGCTTCTGATATTGCAGCATGGCCAAGACACAAGAGATCCTACACCTCCCTTTCCTGCAGAACCTTCTGTACAAGTCTCAGGTTCTCAAGTGCAATCTCAGGGGAACTGGTTTCCTGTAGAGGATGAGATGGACCCAAGAAACCTTGATAGGACCTCAACAGGGTTTAATTTAAAATCTGATGCTGTACATAGTGATAAAAATCAACCACCACATCAATCATACATCCCTGCCGGGGATAATCCTATACCTTCTGATAGACTTAACTACCAGAACCAGAGATATCCTTCTCAGGTGAGTGATCATCTATTTGGATCAAATTTTAATTAATCTTTATTCATTAATGAGATGATTCTAGAAGATTTGGTGACAAATGCTTGATTTACTCAGCCGCCTCACAGTGAGGATCAGCGTATGCT
Organism: Poa pratensis; assembly: GCA_947311845.1. Lineage (NCBI taxonomy): Eukaryota > Viridiplantae > Streptophyta > Magnoliopsida > Poales > Poaceae > Poa > Poa pratensis. Next base: position 60,019,511 of record CAMZMU010000063.1, on the reverse strand, counting down.
TCAGAACCAGGCACCTACAACCTACAGATCCTTTTCCGGTACGTTTTGCTTTACCTTTGACGTTTCTTATGTTCATTCAGGATATCAGGTTAGCAGCTGCATAGGATAATGCATGGTCCATGTCTTCCTTCTGTGCCTACTGAATATAGAAGCTTAAGCATATTTAGGATATGTTGTTACAATATAATCACCTATCTGGTTCTATCCCTAAACAGCTGTGTTTAGTGTCACCTGCCTGAACTCAAACTTTTTCCTGGTAAATTTTAGATTGTCTGCCTACAAACTACAGTAAGAAGTAAAATGTTAGTACGTTTGCTAGTCACGCATTACAGTTTGATTGAGTTCGAAAACTCACAAGACATTATGGTTTGGACATAAGTTGTACTTTGCTATGTATGTTAGTTAGTCATTACAATTCGGTGCATTGCTGGTATGGATGACATTATATTATGGCTCACACAAGTTTTGATTTACGTCTTTTCAGTTAGTTTTGCTTGGTTGTTATTAATATTTTCTCTATACTGATTTTCCAGTATGTCTGAAGTTATTATGTAACACCTTTCATCGAGAATCTTACCTATTGTGTATCATTTCCGTAATCGTAATCTAGCTGTGCAAGTAATTAATCGCATGCATATTTAGCACTTGAAGTTCAGTGTTCGGTGTTCCATTTCGGAACTCACAACAAGCGCATGAGCCAAGTATAACATTTCTAACTGTGTTTCTCATGTCTTGATTTCCCACTGTTCATTTGGTGTAGTCTCCTGTGGTTACATGATTTAAGATTTTATTTTATACCGAGTAATTAAATGTGTGTGCACCTTTTCGTGGTCCAGTACAGTAAATGTAAACCCATATGTGAGTGTGTCCTACCAGTTAACTGAAAATAATATGATTGCCTTTTGCCCCTTAGTGAGCCTTTATGTATTTTCGGTTGGATGCTAAGGCTGGGGCATATCATAGAGGTGATAGTGATTGCTCCTTTCTCTGCAGAAAGGTTTACCTTTGATCCAAAATTCATTCTTGTTTTCTGCTTTGCTCAGCAGTGCCCCATCATCATGAAAAGCTTGCAATTTCATGAATGCCTCTCGTAAACCATTTGATTTGTACTTATCTAGAGTATCTGAAACTGTATCTGCAATGTGAAGGAGAGGACATGGCAACCCAGCATTTTCATTCAGGTCAAAGAAGCAGCGAAATGGAGTCAGGACGTCAATTTGTACAATATACAGAGACATCTGGTGGTGTGTTGGAGGAGATCGCGGCGAAGTGTGGATTTAAGGTAATTTTGATGCTACTGATCAGATATCATTATCTTCTTTACGTATTAGCTTAATGTTTCTGACTGTATCTTCTTTACGTATTAGCTTAATGTTTCTGACTGTCTGGTGTATTTCTTCTCTTGTTTCTAGGTGGAGTACCAGTCAACTCTATGTGATACGGCAGATTTGCGATTCTCCATTCAGGTAGATTACAGCTTCTGCTGATCAAAAAATGTCATTTTGTTAATAAACTTTTTGTTAATGGATGATGGCACTCAATCCTTTCCAAACAACAAGGTCTATAAATTTAGTCAAAAGTCAATGTCTTCCAAATTTGACCAATTATATATATAAAAATATTGAACATCTACAATATCAAATCAATATCAATAGATTAACCATAAAATATATTTTCAGTGTCTTTATTCAATATTGTACGTGCTATACTTTCTTCTATATATTTGGCAAACTTGGTAAGCTTTGACTTTTGACTAAATTTATATGCCTTATTTTTTGAAATGGGGTAGTATATCTCTTTTATTGGAAATTGTGAAAACCTGATTACAACACTAGTTACATGATAGCCACTATTTGGCATAGATAACATTTCACCAACTCTATAAGTATGCTGGTGCGTGCAAGTTATTCCAATCCGCTTGCAGTTTCGCACATACCACGTTATTTTCTCCGCTCCTTTCAGATTTGGATTGTTGGAGAAAAGGTTGGCGAAGGAATGGGAAGAACTAGGAAAGAAGCGCAACGACAGGCTGCTTATATATCTTTAAGAAATTTGGCAGGTTAGTTTTTTTAATTCCCTAGTTTGCGACTTCGGATGGTCTTGCAACAGCTTGTTATTCTGATTTCTCAGGGTCGTATATTTTGTTATTAATCATCTGAGTTCGCTGAAATGTTTCTCCATATCTTTTGCCTGTCCTTAATTTCCCAGTGTCCGTTGTGTTTGATTGTCTGATCCATCAATGGCTTAGTTTTTTCTATCCAGAATTTTAAAGTTTATATAATACTGTAATAAATGCATTGTTCTCATAAAAGTGTATATAATATATTTTTGTCCGTTTTTCCCTAGTATAATGCTAGATTTTGACAGATGAAGTTTACTTGCAGATAAATTTCTGTCATTTGATCCAGATAAGTTGACAGTTCCGAAGGATAATGGTTTTAGTAGCAATCCAACCACATTCAAATATACAGGAAGTAGTAGAGATGACATGTTACCAGTTGCAAGCACTTCGGACGAGTCTAGATATATGCATGAGAGAGTTTATAACTCAAGCAAATCTGCTAGTTCGGTTGCCGATCTCAAGGAGCTTGTAAGTAGCTGCTTTAATTGCTAGCTTTTAATTAATTGTGCCCTTTTAACCCAGATATATCTTTTGATGTGTTGCAGTGTACAGCTCAGGGGTATAACTTAATTTTCCAAGCTCAGCCATCTCCATCAAATAGTTCGACAGGGAAAGAAGTTTATGCTCAGGTTAGTACTTCATTTCCATGAATGCTCATTGAACTTTTCTCTGATACATGGAACAATGTACGCACTTAGGGTACTTTGCAAAAGAAAACTCCATTAATTTTCAAATCTGTTATTCTGATGTCATTTATCTATTACTGCAATGGTAGTAGTAAACCATTTGTTGTATGTTGTTGTCAGCTAGCCACTGGTGGATGTTCTCCCTTTGGAACATTTTGATCTGATGGTTTTAATAGAAAACTTCATTAGGACTCACTTTCAGTATTTTTTTAGACTCAAGCTTTCAGTGTACTTTCTTCTTCTTACCACATACTTGTGATCGGCTTTTCAGATAGAGATAGATGGGAAAATCCTGGGTAAAGGAGTTGGAGCAACATGGGAGGATGCTAAGCTACAGGTTGTAAGCTGACAGAAGAGAAATTATTTGTTTTATTTATTCACTTTGTTCTTCTTGGAGTTTGAAATCAACAACTAAACTCAGCAGTGCGGGCGTGGGTATTTATTTTTACCTTACATTCAACAGAAAAGGAAAACTCATTCTTTTTACAACCTTAATTACCATCCTTTCTGGATGCAATGCTGTATTGATTTTGTAAGGTGTCTAAGACCATTATTTTAATTTTTAAGTGTACTAATCTTGTCTTCTTTTGATAGAATAAACTAAATTTTTGAATGAATATGTTTTGGACATAAAAGTTTTTTCTTGATTATGTGCAGTTAATTTGCATTCTTTATTTCTGAACCCGTTTTTTACACAAATGTCCTATTGTAGGCTGCTGATGAGGCTCTGAGAACGTTGAAATACATGCTTGGTCAACTTGCACAGAAACGGTCTGGATCTCCAAGGTGAGAGTTGGCTAGTCTGTTGTTGTAGATCTGTTAGATTATTAGCACTCATATATTGCTGAAGATCCGAGAAAGCTCTTTTGAAACGTGGTACTTTGGGCACATTTTCATAGAAGCAGAACATGATATAGGACTCTCGCATTGCTTATAAGATAGAAGCAGCTTACACAATGAGGATCACTTGTTTCCTCTTTTAAGTTAGAAGAATAGAAGTGCCCATCCTGTAAAGTTTGTAATTGGATGTGTACATAGTTAGATACACGTTATCAATGGTGTACTGCTGTAAACCCTTGATATAAGTGTTGGGAAGAAGTTTTCATTACCTAGATTCTAGACTTAATAGAAATGATAATTGTTTGATATTTGGCCTGAAGGAAAATGAAAATAATTCAATTTATCCCCTCTCTACTGAGTGAGATATGCATCACATGTTGTACCGTTGTACGGTAGTAGCACTGTAATGTATTGTTATATTGTTGTTCAATTTAGGCAGCGGATGATGAAGTTAGGTGACTTCAGCTTAGCAATGATAACAAGAGTTTTTGCTCTTTGCACAGGTCATTTGCACCCAACTTTAGTAAACGCTTCAAGCCAGATTTCCAGCCGATGGTACAAAGGATTCCTCCTGGCAGATATTCCAGGAATGAAAGTTATGTTCCTTGATTGTTTTGTCTGAATTCGGTGGACATGGTTCGTCAGCAACTCAATCCAATCTGTGCCCCCCTGAAGAACTTCCACAATCGCAAGTTTGGGCGAGATTGTTCCTCTGCAAGCTCGGGCGAGATGATCGTGAAGGCAAGAAATAATTGTACACGCCTGTATTGTCACATTCTCAGCAATGGGTTGCACGGAGCCTTCGCAATCTGCCTCCCGAGTGAGCCCGGGATGCTGTAAATATGATTTGCCTCGGAACTGTGGTCTGTGATGCCCCAACTGGCAGTGGATCTTAGAGCAGGACGACAGCTGGTTTAGAGCCATTTTATAATTATACATGAGATTAGCACCACATGTTCCGATGGAATGAGTGCCTGCTAGTTAAGCACCATTGGGTCGCTGATTCTCTTGGGGCGGCTAGCACTATTCTTCATTGTTTTCAATATAGTTTAAGAGGGACCATAGCTTAGACTTAGGATTAGATTTTTTTTGTTCTTTCAATTTTGCAATGCAGTGTTAACTGGTCGGCTCACTTTGTAACTTCTAAATTTGCTTCTACCGATCGCCGCTGTTTTTCAGGCTCTTGCGACCGAGGCGGCATAAATTTGTATTGACTGTCAAAATCATAATATAGTGTTCTGCTCTTCTAGCCAGATAAGCTATGCCGCGAGAGCTTAATATTTGTGCAAACAGTTGACATGATGTAGCTTGTCATAACTATCATTGCCCAGTCTATCGTCAGGATATATTATTCCAAGTGTAATATTTTCTCTCCTACGCATGGAGTGCGAGTGCTGAACAAACACGGAGGATCTAGTTTTGTTGATTTTCTCTCTCACATGATCATATCACGCAATTACTTTGAGCTACCTACCACTCATACTCGAACCATGTTCCTCTCGTGGTTACAGTTCGCTGCTGCACTCACCTGGCGCCTGTTGAAACTTGATATGCTAAGGGCATTTCCAGCCGCCCCCCCAAGAGGCCTTTTTAGCGCCGCGGCGGCCAAAAAGCGCCGTTTTTGTTCCAGTCGCCCCCCCCCCCCCCCCCAGAATCCCAAATAGCGCCGTTTCGACGTTATTTTGCGCCGGCGCACCCAGGCGAAACCCAGCCCACTGGGTTCGGTTTGGGGGGGCGAAATGGCGGGAAAGGCGACGCGGGCCAGCGCTGTCAGCGACGTGGGGGAAAATGGCGCGGAACAGAACCGCCCGTGAGCGGCCGCGCCCTCATCCTCTCGGCTCCCGCGCTGGTCAAAGGCTGCCGGAGTTAATGGCGTGGCCAGCGGCCACTGAGCGCACCGGTCAAAGTCTGCCGGAGTAATTACGTGGCCGGCGCGCGTCGCTTCGACGCCCAATCGAAGGCCAAGAAGGAGCCCAAGCAGGAGCCGGAGCAGGAGGTGGAGTGGCCCGGCCTGAAGGAGGCGGAGGAGGCCTCCTTCAACACAATCCAGCCGGCGACGGAGGAATTCGCCGCCGACTGGAGCCTCCGCCAGTTCACGGAGGCCGAGGTGGAACGCCAGCGCCAAGCACTCGCCGAGCTAGAGCGCAGGCGCGCGGAGGCGCGCCAGCACGCCAATGCGGGCCGCCGCCGCCGCATTCCTCCTCCTCCGGTGGCGCCGGAGATCCCCTACTTCGTGCTCGACCCGAGCGACAGCGACGAGGAGGACGCCGACTTCAGGCAGGCCCTGCTGTTGAGCAAATTCCAGCGCGGCGACGGCGAAGGCCCGAGCAAGCCTCCCGGAGACGGCTCCGACGACGACGACGACGGCGGCGGCTACAGCAAGGCGATCCAGGCCAGCCTGGGCATCAACTAGCCCTGTAGATCGCCGAATAAAATGTTTTTACGTTTTTAGTTTCAAATTCTGCTATGTAATCGGCGATTTTGCCGCCAAATATGAATGAAAATCGCCTAGCTATTTGTTCCGGCGTTTTTGAATTTTTGGGCCGAAACTTGGGTTGGGTTCGCGGCTGGAAAACGCGCCCCCCCAGGATCCAGATTAGCGCCGTTTCGCGCCGCGGCGGCCCAAAATAGCGCCGTTTTGGGCCCTGGGACGGCACAACGACTGGAGATGCCCTAACCATCTTTTTATAGGGGTTGTTAACCATCTATTTTGAGGGACCGTGTCAACATTTGCAAGATTTCATCAATAAAGCTTCTTCCCGGTCTCAGGAAGCGAAAAATACAGAGCACAAGAACTGCACACCAGGAACAGAAACATAAAAACAGAGTCAATGTAGACACCGGGGTTGTGTGCGTACTCATTCTTCTTTTAGTTGGACTGGGTACCCGTCTATTTGATAAATAGTTTCGATCTTGGGCGGTTGCATTACCGACGCGTTGACTTGCTTAATTCGACCATTAGACACGATGATCATCCGTTAATGCACACTTCCCGGAATAACATGGAAATGGTGTGGCATTGTGATATAATGGAGTAACATATTTCCTGTCTCCCCGGATGCCACGGTCTGCTGTAGTAATTAGCAAGCAACCGTAATTAACTATTGCTCATACATACGACAGAACGTCGAAAAGCAAGATTATAATTGTTCTCATGATGTAACATCTGACCAGAATAGAATCGTCGGGGGAAGATTCCTTCGTCAGCTTTGTATTGTTAATTGTTAGGTAGGTGGGGAGATTTGAACCTAGGTGGCTTGAGTGAACCATGTCACACTTGCCATTACGTTAGGACTTAGGAGGGTCTGCCTAAATGGAACCTGACAGGACCCTTCATGGTGCTCGTCCTCAGTGAGCCAATAGCCATGTTGCTCGTCCTCAATGAGCCAAAAGAAAGAAAGTTCCATTCGAATTAAGTGCACAACTGGAGCCACCACTTCTCCTAAATATGTACGGAGTACTATGCAAGCACGTACTACATCCATTCTAATGATAAGACTTTAGACAGGCAGCTTGGATCAGAAAACAAATCCTCAAACTCGCAAGTGTACTTAATTTTAACCTATCAACAGCTGCTCGAGCGATCATGCCGGCTCCATCGCTCTTCTTCCCTCTGGCGATGGCGCCGTCCCCTCGGAAGCCATTGCCGTTTCTCCTCTTCTCCCTCTCCCTCCCCTTCCTCATCCTTATCCTCTTCCTCGTCTTCATCCTCTCGCACACCACATTCACCATCCTCGTCTGCCCTATCCTCCCGCGGTCACCTTCGAGATTGGAGAATGCCACCACCAACAGCACTGCCGCTCCCGCCGCCGCCACTAACCTCGACGTCTCCATGGACAAGACCATGCGATCGTTCCATGTATCGTCATCACCGCCGCCGCCGTCGCTGCCCGTGCCTCCTCCACCTCCTCCGGTCAAGATGAAAAAAGACAAGAAGGCGTCAACGAAGAGAAACAAGAGCCTCCTCAAGCTCCTGGTCAAGCAGACACCCCGGACGCGGCAGTTTGCGGCGCGTGCGGCCGAGCTCTTCGCCCCGCCTTCGCCACAGCGACCGTGCGCGGTCCGCTTCTTCATGACGTGGCTCTCCCCGCTCGAGCACTTCGGTCGCCGCGAGCCCCTCGTCATCGAGACCCTCTTCCGGTGGCACCCCGACGCCTGCCTCCTCATCGCCTCCGACACCATGGACTCAGCGGGCGGCACCGACAGGCTCCGGCCGTTCCTCGAGCGCGGCTTACGTGTCGCCGCCGCGTCGCCGGACATGGCGTACCTGCTGGACGGCACTCCCGCGGAGGGCTGGCTCGGCACGGTACGGCGCGGGGAGGTCGGCCCCGGCAGCGTGCCGCTCGGCCAAAACCTCTCCAACCTCCTCCGCCTTGCGCTGCTCTACAGGTACGGCGGCGTCTACATGGACGCCGACGTCGTCGTCCTCCGGTCCCTTGCGGGCCTCCGCAACGCCATCGGGGCGCAGGCCGTGGATGCTGTCACGGGCGACTGGATTCGGCTGAACAACGCTGTGATGGTGTTCAACCAGGGCCACCCGATGCTGCGGGAGTTCATCGCCGAGTTCGCCACCACGTTCGACGGCAGCAAGTGGGGGCACAACGGGCCGTACCTGGTGTCGAGGGTGGCAGCGAGGGTTCGGCACCGGATGCCGGAGCTCGGCGTGACGGTGCTGCCGCCGCAGGCGTTCTACCCCGTGGACTGGAACAAGATCGGCGGGCTGTTCGTCGCGCCCAAGGACGGGAAGGCCCAGAGGTGGGTGAAGGCCAAGATGGATAACATCAGAGGTGAGAGCTTCGGTATCCATCTATGGAACAGGGAGAGCAAGAGCCTCGAAATGGAGGAGGGAAGCGTGATTGGAAGGTTAATTTCAGAAGGCTGCTTGTTCTGCAATTTTTCCGTAGATTTGTAAAATAAACAGTATAGTTGCAGCCAGCAGGTGAGTTTTCAGCTGCGCAGAGATCAGAGAGACAGAGACTGGGAGGCTAATTGTACATCTTACTTACGGGGAAAAAATAATATATACTCCGTAGCAGTTATTTTGCACTTGAAATTTTGGCTAGAGTGCCAAAACAGTGTATCTGTGAGGGTTGAGGCTTCTCGTCCCTTCCACCTCTGCTACAGTCGAGAGAGGCGAAAAGGGAGGCGACTCACTTTCCCTTTCCCCTCGCCGGAGCGGGGCCGGATTTCGGCCTCCTTCCGTCGCTCCGGCGGCGGGAGGAGGTGGGGATCTCGTTCCTCGTCTCCTGGCGTGTAGATAGGGTATGTTTAGTCCCCGGCGGCGGCGAGTGGAAGGCTCGGTCGCCGTTTAGGGTTAATAAGGCGCGGCTCTCTCCTTGTCTTGGTGCGGCTTCCGGCGGCGCTGAGGTGGGAGCGGCGGAGATCTGCCTCTGCGCTTCGGCGAGAGGCCTTCTATCCCGCCGATCTGTTGGATCGTGCGGTTTCCTGTCCCTACGCTCTGCTGGTGTAGGTGTGTGTGTCCGGGTCCTCTTCTTCATCCTTTCTCCGGCCGGCCGTGGTGGCAAGGGGAGGAGGTGGTGCTGGAGGGCGAGTCCGTTTTGCTGGTGGTGGTTCTGGTGGTCCTCTCCTTTGATGGTTCTCTGGCCGGCCATGGCGGCGTGGGGAGTGCTGTCTGGAGAGGCCTCTGGGTCGCGTGGTTTTGCAGGTCCACGATCTCTTGATCTGTGGAGTTTTTCCCCCCGGGTGGACGGCGGATCGGCGCTGCTGTCTTCCCCTGTGGGGTGTTCTGCCCTCCGGCTCGTCGGCGTGCTGTTGCTTCCTCCGGCGGCGGCATGAGCTACGTTAGGTGTGGTGCCTGGAGGAGCTCCAGATCTTCCTCCCTCTCCGTTGAGGGAGACGACTTCGACTCAGCGGCGTTCTGCTCTTCTTCCCCGTCGACGTGCAGGCATGGCGACTTCCCGTCCGTGTTGATGCTTCCTCAAGATTCAAGGTCATCGCTGGCTCCAGGTGGATGCGGCGGAGGAGCTGCGGCGGCGCGTCCCCGGTCCGCGTCGGTGGTGGCAGAGGAGTGGGTACCCAGGGACTTGGTTGTAATTTTCTACTTTGTTGGGTGCGTTTTTGCTGAGTTGGGTTAATGTATCTGGAGTTTTCGCAAAAAAAAAAACAGTGTATCTGTGGGGAAAAAGGTGTCCCAATCAACATGTATACATTTTTTTTTAGACAAATCAACATGAATACATTATTGATTTACTCGGATACTCTTTTGGGCCTCAAATGAACAACGATCTCTGATATTTTCGGCTAACAGTAATGGGCTGCATAGTGTTGGGCCTCAAATGAACAATATTTCATATTGAGTTGGGCTTGGTATTTATTTAATATGGGCTTTGGACAACAATACCGGGTCGTGACTCGTGAGGCGTGACATTCCATTTGTTTCAGCACCATCGAGTCATATTTAAGGTGGAACTGGATTTCGGTGCACAAATCTCCTTGGCTGACAGAGAGGCTACACAGCAAGTCGATAGAGAATCATACTATATTTCAACAGGAAAACTAGAAGCACATAGTTCGGGCTAGATCTCAATGGAAGAGGCAAACCATTTATTTGGTATCGGACGATCGGTGGTTATTTGTAGTAAGAGACCCAGGGCGTCTGCAGAACAAGCAGCCTTCTGAAATAAACCTTCCATGCCACACGTACAAGGGCACGATCTAATATGAGTACATTTGAATTTACTCGCAAACCATTCGTAAAAAAAGTAGAAACTTAAATGCAACTAAGGCTGAATAAAACAGGGATAGCTCTAATCTAAGGGTCTGTTTGTTTAGGCTGCTGCTGTCGAAAAGCAGCTGTAGCTGGTGAGCTGTTAAAAAGCAGCTGTCAGAAGCAGCTGTTGAAAGCAGATATTTGATGTTTGGCAGGAGTGCTTTTGATGGCTGTTGCTGTTGATTTGAAAAATGAAATGTCTGAAATGACCCTAAATGCTGAAGGTGTTGTATAAATATTGTTCGAGCGGGACAACGGAGCGGCGCGACGCCATACGGCGTCAGAGGTCGCGGCACGAGCTGCGCCGTTGCCGACGAAGTTTGGAGCCAAAGCATACACGACTACACCATAAACGGTTCAACAATCATACTGTAAATGCCTATATCACATATGTCCGCCGAAACAAAAAATTACAACACGAAAGTCGTGAAAAAAACGAGATAGATCTAGTCACGAAAGGAAAATTCCAACGGTGGACCGAGGATAACGAATTTGACAAAATTTGTCTAAAAATAATGCAAACTTCGGTCTAAAATTAACAAGTTACAGTCCATGAAACTCGAAACCAATCACGGGAATGAAGCCTAGTCGTCAACGTGCACATATTTCGTGTACAAATTATTTCGAATCAAAATATAATAGTTGAGCTAGATTAATCTGAGCTTGTAGCACCTACAGGCGGTACAGTGTATACGTTTTGAATCAGAGATGAATGAGCGAGTTAACACGTACTTGTACGAGGATAATGAGCCGCACGGTTGCTCGGTCACTGCTGGCGAAGCTCAGATAGGACACACGGTGGCAGTTTGTGTGTAAACACTGAGAACGGAAGTGGCAAACTCAAGTGGCCTTTCGATTCTAAGTCCAAAAGCTGCGGGAAGCGGCCTCCGGCCAGCTTTCGCTCGCGTCGGTTCTCGCAGTTCATTTCTGCGCAGCGTTTCTCCCAGCGCTTCTCAATAATTGGGTGTTTATTTGGCCTTCTGCTTTTGCACCCGAGAAGCAGAAACCCAAATACAGGGCCCTAAGGCTTAGTTTATAGGGGAAAATAATGATTTCTCGTGTAAATATAACATCTCCATATCTTTGTTGAAAACAAAACATTTTGAAAAGTAGTTTTCTCTCATTGCATCTCTATATCTTTGAAAAACATTTATAAAACAAAAGTTTGTTTTACAAAATCACTAGGATGGGGATACCCATTTTTGTTCAGGTTGTCACCCCGTGACCAACCAGTTTTCAGAACCCTTTTCAAGAACCACCGTACCTCCCGGGTACTCTGTCTTCTTTCTTTTCCTTCAGTTCTCCAAGAAAACACTTTTAAAACAAAACTGCCCGCACACATCTAGTGCGGTCTTCCCAATCGTCCATGACGAGGACTCGGCTATTCGAATAGATTTACACTCTGCAGAGGTTGTGCACTTTCCTCACACCAAACGATTCTTCTGCCGTGATCAGCCACGAACCGTCATACAAGAGTATGCGGGGTTCGGATAATCGATCAAAGCCTTTCACTATATCTACCCTAGTACAGAGCTACCACTTCGATGGGTTTGTTCTCCTCGGCACCGATTGAGTCCCCCAGACTACACACCACCATGACAGGAGACCCACCGTTGCACCCGGAGGATAAATCCCACTTTGAGGATAAATCCCCACTTTGTATGCCCCTTCTCTGGCGGCAACTCGATTCAAGGGACTCTAACCCCTTATAGCCAATTTAGGTATCCCATACTAAAATAAACAAGTTTCCAGCTAACCCGTCCTATTACTAGGTAATGTGGTTGCATGGGTTAATTGTTCGGGCGGTGGCTAGACCTGTCCTTCGTTTTTCAAAACACCCGACTTCTCCAATTGCTCGCAGCAACACTTTCTCTTGTCAAAACATTTTCCAACTCAAAACTTCCACTTGGTTAGGGTCACCCCTTCCCAAGGTTTTTCCAACAAAAACCTTTTTCCGAAAACATCATTTTTTTAGGGTCCCAACCTACAATTTTTAAAGAAGTAGTAGAATACTCTACCTCTAAAAATAGGTTTTTCATTTTGTCGATGCGCCTCCAGTATAGGTGCCACAAGAGATACTACTATGGATATCTGATGCGGCCTACACATCCCGTTGGGAAACCCAAGAGGAAGGTGTGAAGCAGCGTAGTAGAAAGTTTCCCTCAGTTATGAAACCAAGGTTTATTGAACCAGTAGGACTTAAAGTTTCAAAAAAAAACCCAGTAGGACTTGGAGAAAGCTTCAACACGATGCCAGAAAAGAGCTTCTGACGTGGACCTGCACACAAACATAAACAAACTACTTTGCCCCAATGAAATGGGAAGGTTGTCAATCTCCCTATCTTGCTAAATCAAAGATACTAAACGCATGGTATGGTAAACAATTATAAATGCAAAAAGTAACAGTGAGCAAATGATGATGTGAAGCAATGGAAATGGTGTTTTAATCAATGTAAAAGAATGGACCGAGATCCACAGTTCACTAGAGGTGTCTCCTTAAAACAGATAAACATATATGCTGGGTAAACAAATTACAGCTAGGTAATTGACAAAGTGTAAGGGCATGATAATGCTATCATGACAAGCTATAGTTCACTGTAGTACTTAATTGGGCATTACAACAAAATACATAGACCGCTTGCTAGCTGCATCTATAACTAATAATCCACCCCGGGATCGCTATCCAGCAAGTCACCCGAAAGTATTAAGTTGCAAGCAACAGATAATTGCAATAAGCAAAGTGTGCAATGTAAGCAATGCATATAACACGTAGAAATAACACCACTGTTTTACCCCTAGCAGCAACAACACATCCCCGTCATGTTCGATTCTGTCAACTCGAGCATAGACAAAGGAGGCATGAACCCACTATTTAGCATAAATACCCCCTCTTGGAGACACCAGCAACTATTTGGCCAAAGCAACCACTAGCATCGGAGAGCATGCAAGATCATAAATAAAACATATAGATAAATAGATGAACAAACTTGATTATAACTTCACAATTCATCGGATCCCAGCAAACACAATATGTAGCATTACATAAAGATGATCTTGATCATGTTAGGCAGCTCAAAAGATCCAAACATGGTAGCACAAGGAGAAGAGACAAGTCAGACAACCATCTAGCTAGTTCTATGGACCCGTAGTCCAATGGTAGACTACTCACACATCACTCCGGAGGCAGGCACGGTGGTGAGCCCACCGGTGATGATCTCCCCCTCTGGCAGAGTGCCGGGAAAAGCTTCAGAACCCTCCCGAACTAGGGTTGACGACGGCGCCGGCCTCAGATGTTTTTCGTGAAAATTGTTCGGGTTCCTAGGGTTTTCGGTAGACAGAGAATATATAGGCGAAGAGGCAGCACCGGAGGCCATCTGGTGGGCCTAGACGGTAGGGGGCGCGACCCCACCCCTGCCCGCGCCTGGGTGACATCTGGGTGGTGTGGACTCCCCTCTGCCTGCCCTTTGGACCCCGTCTTCTTTTCTTGGTACAACTAATCTCCGTAAATTTTCAGGTCTTTCGGAGAATATTTCTTACTAGGATTTCTGAAACAAAAAGACATCAGAAAACAGGAACTGACACTGGGGCATCTTGTTAATAGGTTAGTTCCAGAAAATGCATAAAAATGATATTAAACTATAAATAAAACATGTAGCATTTGATATAAAATAAGCATGAAACATCAAAAATTATAGATACGTTTGAGATGTATCAATATCCTACCATACTGGATGCTTTTATAAAGTATAACTATTAAACACAAAAGGGTTGGCACATGCCACTTATAAAACTAATTAAACATGCATTTGACAAAAACATAAAACATGCATGATAAATAAAAACTGTAGGATAAGTTTGTTTTAAAAGGATGGCTTGCCTGGTCAGCAAATTGTCCCTGGTCTTGCTCCTGAAACTCCTCAAATTCACCTCCTGCTCCTACACCTTCCTCGTTCGATCTAGCATCGCAATACGAAATAAACAAACAATCAACTCTTCACTCCAAACAGTGGCTAAGCTAAAAATACAGCAATCAAGTCTTACTAGCATTCATCTACTGAAAACAGCTACTGGACATTTTAATCAGAAAGCATAACACTACAAAAAGTGATTTTAGAAGCTACGAAAAGAAATTTTAAACTAAACATTTACAAAATACATTTCTTTTCGACAGAAACTTTAATGACTAAAAAAATATACCAACAGGAAGGTAATGACTAATGGAGTCTAACAAAATTAGATTTGCATTTTTATCAATTACAGAGAATAAAACATAATTTTTCTAGTGAGAAAAACACTACTTTTGAGAGTAAAAATACCATCTAAAAGCTAAAGCTTATAAAAATCTAATATAACAGGACAAGCAAGACATCACGCAGCCAGACCACATGGAAGTTGGTTCACTCCAAAAACATTAACATAATTAAAACTAAAAATCAAACAGTAGCTACTGCCATGCATACGTTTTTTTTAAAACCATTGAAATAAACAGATCTATTTGAAGCAAACTTAAGTGTAGCAGATAGGTAATTCAAAGCACATGCAGTAGAAAAAGATCTCATATTTTGCTGATCTATAAAACTATACTTATATAGATTTTTGAAAGAAAAACACACATTAAAGAGTATTGAATCTAGGAAAATCTACAGAGACAAACTAGACATGAAACAAGCTCTGCATGATTAAGAAAACTCTCTGGAGTACTACAACGAATAGATCTAAGCATTTGCATGTCCACGGATTTAACGGGAAATTAAAACCTAAGATGGATCTAACAGGAATAACAAAACAGGAAAAGGGTTGACTGAAAAAAAGATAAATGAGCCAGATCTGCCCGGATCCGAGCCAAGCGAAGATGGGCCGGCCCGTCGGTCTGCGTGGCGCGCGCGAAACAAACATGCAAGTCGCCGTCGATCAGGAGATCGAGTGCCGGGATTAGACGCAGAGGGATTCAAAAAGGGACCATAGATCAGCAGATCGACGGCCGAGAGACGTCGTCCTCATCGCGACGCGCACAGGCGCGAGACGGAATCCCTAGAGCACGAGCGTGGATGATTCGCTCACCTAGGGCTTCTGCATGTAGTCGGAGAGGATGGAAACAATGTGCGGAGAGCTTGGGGATGACGTGGGTGGCATCAGATCTTGTCGGCGGCCTCCTAGCTGACGACGGCGTCGAGGTCGGCTTTTACGAGTCGCTAATGGCTTCGGCAAAAAAAGGGACCCTGGGACGAAAAGAAGGGGTGGGTGAGTTAGATCTCGCCACACTGAGCTCAATGAGCCAAAAAATGGCGAAGAATGGAGAGGTCCCAGGCGCCGACAAGAGCCGTTCTCTCATCGGGGGGAAAATTGCGCTCCTCGGCTTCCGAGAGGATGAACTCAAGCTCCTGCTCTGGGGTTGAGAGAGAGGTGGGATTGACGCAGAATGGAGGTGGAGTGAGGTGCTGGGGTGGCTCGAGCGCATTTAACCAGGGAGGTGACCGTGGAGGGCTTTTCTGTTGGATAATTAGGCAATAATTGCATGATTAATTCCAGAATAGACAACCGCAACTACTAACATGTGAAATACGTACATACTAGATGTACTAATCAACATGAACAGTAGCAACACATACGCCAACATATCCATAGTAAAACAGTTCGGAATACGCCGCACGTACCGAACGGTTGTAGAGGAAGTAGCCGATGCAGACAGGTTCACCGCGTCCAGAGCAGCAGTGATGTTGTTGACGATGACGTTGGTGAAGACGGGTCGGAGAATACGACGTTTGCGGAGACGATCCGCAGCAGCAGCTTGTAGACGACCCGTGGTGGAAGCGGCGAGCAGTCGCGTGGAGCGTTTCCCCAAAACCTAATTCGCCCTCTCCCGTACAAGATCACAAGAGCGACTGGTTTCAGAGACCTGCTCTCCCAAACGCCGGCGCTTGGGATGGAGTAGACTACGGTGGCGTGATGGCGTGTATCACACGCTCGTTGGGAGACCCCAAGAGGAAGGTATGATGCAGTTCAGCAGCAAGTTTTCCCTCAGAAAGAAACCAAGGTTATCGAACCAGTAGGAGCAGCAACTCTTCAGAAGGTTGTTGGTGGCTCGCACGGCGCAATACGATCACCAACGTGGAATCTGCACACAACACAATCAAACTATTTTGCCCCAACGAAACAGTGAGGTTGTCAATCTCACCAGCTTGCTGAAAACAAAGTATTAAACGTATGGTGTGGAAAATGAGTATTAAATTGCAGAGAATGAAAAAGGAACAGTTTGCAGTTTGTGGTGGTTTAATCAGTGTAAAAGAATGGACCGGGGTCCACAGTTCACTAGAGGTGTCTCTCCATAAAAGATAACTAACATGTTGGGTGAACGAATTACAGCTGGGCAATTGACAAATAGTGAGCGCATGACAATGCATATACATGACATGATGATTACTATGATATTTAATTGGGCATTACGACAAGATACATAGACCGTTATCCAACAGCATCTATGACTAATAATCCACCGCCGGGTTGTCATCCGAGTCCCCCGTGGGTATTAAGTTGCAAGCAACGGATAATCGCATTAAGTAAAGCGCGTAATGTAAACAAACACATATGCCCGTGGACATAGCATCGTTAGGTTACCCCTAGTGGCAACAGCACATCCACAACCTTAGAACTTTCTGTCACTATCCCAGATTAAATGGAGGCATGAACCCACTATCTAGCATAAATACTCTCTCTTGGAGTTACAAGCATCTACTTGGCCAAAGCATCTACGAGTAACGGAAAGCATGCAAGATCTTAAATAACATATAAGATAGATTGATAATCAACTTGACATAGTATTCAATATTTATCGGATCCCAGCAAACACAACATATAGCATTACAATAATATGATCTTGATCATGTAGGGCAGCTCACAAGATCTAAACATGATGGCACAAAGTGGAGAGACAACCATCTAGCTACTGCTATGGACCCGTAGTCCAAGGATGAACTACTCACGCATCACTCCGGAGGCAGGCATGGCGATGTAGAAGCCTCCGGTGACGATTCCCCTCTCCGGCAGGGTGCCGGGAAGAGGTTCTGGACCCTCCCGAGCTAGGGTTGATGGCGGCGGCGTCTCTGGAACTTTTCGTGGATATTTGCTCAGGCACTTAGGGTTTTCGCGTCGGGGGGAATAAGTAGGCGAAAGGGCGGCGGCTGACGACCCCCGAGGGGCCCACACCACCCTAGGGCGCGCCAGGGGGTGGCCCACGCCCTAGTGGCGTGTGGGGCCCCTGTGGCTCCTCTCCATTGCTCCTTTGGTCCGTCAGGTGAGTTCTGATAAAATAGGGACCCCCGTGAAGTTTCGTCCAATTCCGAGAATATTTCCAGACTAGCTTTTCTGGAATACAAAAACAACAGAAAACAGGAACTGGCACTTCGGCATCTTGTTAATAGGTTAGTCCCAAAAAATGTATAAAAGTGATATAAAGTAGATGCAAAACATGTAGCAATTGGTATAAAACAAGCATGGAACATCAAAAATTATAGATACGTTTGAGACGTATCATGGCGGCGCAAGGCACGAGATTGGCAAAACCTAGATTGGTTCGGTGTGTGACGGCGCACACAGTGTAAGGCAATATATAGTGCGGCTCAGGAAACCCTAACGGGTACAACGTGGGCCGGCCACGTGTGTGGCAAAAATATAAGTATCGGCTCATTCCCGCAACCCGCGTCGTGACGAGACGAGCGAGCGGCGGAGGAGGAGTACGCGAGAGAGAGCCTTATGTTCTCACAAGCACACCAAGTAGCACAACACTCCATCTTATAAGGTGGTGCAACTCTCTCCCAACTAGCAATGTAGAACTAAACTTTAGCACCTCCACAAGCTGCCATGCACATGGGCCCATTTGAGATTTTCAGATTTGCTTATTTGGGCTGCCCACAAATGGGCCCAAATTCTAACATTTTCGGCCATTTAGGAAAAGAGAGAGGGAGAGAGGCGCTGGGATTGGACGATGAGGATGGTAGAGAGGGGTACAGGGTTGCCATGGTTGGCAGGGACAGAAAGAACGACAGGTTTGCCCCTCTGCTTCCCTTCGGCTCCAAGCAATAAAAAGAAGAGAGGGAGAGAGAGAGAGGGAGGGCTTGCAATAGAAGCTGACGAGTGGGTCCAGGGAGAGGGTGGGGTTCCTCTACTCGCCCAAGAATTGTGGGATGGGTGGTGCAGGATTTGGTCCAAGATTTTGGGCAGGAGAGGATCTAGGGGATTAATCCCAAGATTTTCCTTGTGGCTTCAAAACTACACAGACTTGTGATGCTCTGCTCCTCCAACAAACTCCAAGCCAGTGGGGTGCTGAAGTGTATGCGCCAAGTATGTAAGACCAGGTGGTGCATTGGCAT